>NW_019014651.1:1227433-1246769 GCF_000150535.2 Carica papaya | reverse complement strand
CATATGCTTAGTAAGGAAAATAGTATTAAACTAACATTGCAAGATTTCAAAAGTTTATTATTTTATCTTACTAATTAGCTTCCTCGTTTACCTAACTCGTCATTAGGGAAAAACCATTTATTTGAATATCAAAATAGTACGTTAGCACAGAAAATCAAATATACATATATCATGCTAAATAATAAAAAAAATCAAAAAAATCATGAAATGCTCAGATTTTTCGTGTCATGCTTCCTGAAGTGATTACAAACTTCCATCTTTGAGGGTAGATAGAGATACAAATTTTTAACTGCCTAAATGGAATGATCATATCAGATACAGATACGACAATTTGCTCAGACCCACTTTCGGCTGGCCAAACCATGGTATGATCTATGACCACGACTGTACCAACCATAGTGGTCGTAACATATAATCTATAGTCACGACATTACTTAGCCACAAGTGACCCTTACAGATAGTGTGATACCACTCTCATAAGAGGGCATGCCATCATTCATTGGGAGCGGTACTCTTACGTCTTTTCAGACCAGATAGGGGCAGGGAAAACAAATACCTCGAAGGGTAAGGGGAACAGATATCCTTCGGAGATAAAAAGTCTAACAAGACACTTGATTCAATAAACATGTCAATACAGACACACTTCGGACCATACAGGCTTCATTTTACTTTTCTTTTTTTTTTCTTTTTCTTTTATTTTATTTTTTTATTATTACGAACAACATATTATATTTATCACATGCAAATTCACCAAGTGTCAGTAAATCACACAGCATGCTTGAAAATCAGACAATTTGTTTCATTAGAATACAAAGGCATACAAAATAGACAAAATAACCATCATATTAAATTTGCTTATCTAAAAATACTCCTTAGTATGTTGAAAGTAATACTAAATTCCTTACCAAAACCATGATGTTTTCTCCTTCATCGTTTTCCTTTCTCTTTTTATTCTCTCACTATTTTACTATCTATCTCTCTTTAAATCTTTAAAAAATGGAAGAAATGGAAGTATGGACAGGAAGGAAAGGAGAGGGGCAATTTATAAAATTTCAGAACTATTGGATTCGCACCAAGTGATGAAATTCGATGAAGAGAGAGGAGGAAAAGATTCTTGGCATGAAAAAAGGAGGGAGAAAAATTTCCTCTACTTGTGGTGGCGACACACCCCCAAAGGCAATGACGGAGCTTTGCCCGAGGTGCAGAGCCCGACCAGCATGCTGCAAGCGCACAGGCCTACTGCCGCATATGCAAGCCTACTGCGCGTAGACCCCAGG
Source organism: Carica papaya (assembly GCF_000150535.2). Next base: position 1,245,492 of record NW_019014651.1, on the reverse strand, counting down.
TTCACAAGGCCTGTCCGCCCAGGCCTACAGTGCACGCACAATGTTCAGCGCTAGTCCATGGGAGAAGTGATGCGTGAATAGCCCGCATGCGCGTGACAGGATGTGTGCGCTAGTCTTGACCCCGTGCCGTGCGTGTGAACGGGACGTGTGCACTGTGCATCCGCATTGTGCGTACATCCCGTATGTGCTAGCATATGGATGGGTCGTGCACGCTGTGCGCACGTCCTGTAGCCACTATGCGTGTGCGCTCGTGCACAGTGTCCAACACATGCGCAGGCAAACCTGTTTTCCCATCGGGATTTTTTCCTGTGAGATGATTTTCTCCCGTTTTGCCGTTTTTTGATTTTTTTCTAATTTTTCCTTTTGAAATAAAACAAAATAATGTAAAATAAATTAAAATAATAATAACAATAAAATTAATAAATAAATAAAAATAAAAATAAAAATAAAAATAGATTAAAATCATAGATCTCGAGAATGGCGTAAATTAATTTAAATTTAGGGCGGTCAAAGACCTGGATAAATAAAATTTCTAAATAATTTTAACACAGTTATGGGCGGGGTGTTACATCCCTCCCACCTTAAAAAATTTGGTTCCCAGATTTGTCTCGAATAAGTCTGGATACTTCTTCCGCATTTGGTCCTCTAACTCCCACGTCACTTCTTCTAAGGTGTGATGTTGCCATCGTACCTTCACCATAGGAATCGTCTTGTTAAGTAAGACCTTATCAGTCCACCCGAGAATTTCTACAGGAACCTCCTCATAGGACATATTGCCCTATATCTGCACTTTATCACGAGGAATAATATGAGAAGGATCAGGGTGGTACTTCTTGAGCATCGAGACATGAAAGACATCATGTAAACCTACGAATTCTTGAGATAGGGTGAGGCGATAAGCCACGGGTCAATGCGTTCGATGATAGGAAAAGGTCCCATATATCGAGAGCTCAACTTCCATCTATTTCCAAACCGCATATTGCCTTTGTAGGGATAGACTTTTAAGAAGATTTGATCTCCTACGAAAAACTCCAAGAGTTGCCTGTGATTATCGATATAGCTCTTTTGGCGGCTCTGGGCAGCTGCCAAATTCTTGCAAATGATTACGACTTTCTCAATGGTTTCCTGAATAAGTCTGGTCCTAAGTGGCACTGGTTCCCGTCTTCACTCCAGCAAGTATGGGAACGACAAGGACTTCCATACAAACCTTCATATGGGGCCATACTGATACTGGAATAATAACTGTTATTATAAGCGAATTCACAAAGAGGAAGATACTCATACCAGTTATCACTAAAGTCGAAAATGTAAGCACGTAACATGTCTTCCAATGTCTGGATTTTATACTTAGACTGACCATCTGTCTAGGAATGATAAGCGGTGCAGAAGTACAACCCAGACCCCAAGGCTTATTGGAAGTTCTCCCCAAAAGTGAGAGGTGAACCGGGGGTCAGGGTCAGATACAACATATGAGGGAACTCCATGGAGTCGAAAAATCTCATCCACATATAGGCGGGCTAGCATATTGGTGGAGTCCTTGGTTCAAATAGGCAGGAAATGGGCAGTCTTGTTCAGCCTATACACAATGACCCAAATGGAATTTCAACTAGAACTAGTCCTGGGCAATCCAGTGATAAAATCCATAGTCACGTGCTCCTATGTCCATTTGAGAATCGAAAGACCGTATAGCAATCCACTAGGTCTCTAATATTCTGCCTTTATCCGTTGATAAGTAAGGCATCGAGAGACGTAGTTGACTATATCTTTCTTCATTTCTGGCCACCAATATTGTCACTTCATGTCTCGGTACATCTCGGTACTCCCGGGATGGATGGATAACTTGGAAGCATGGGCAGTCTTGAGTACATTTGTGCATACTGCATCAAGGACCCAAATTCGGTTCCAAAATCATAATAATTCACCATCAGAGATCCTGAAATCAGGAGATTTATCTGAAGTGAACTTACCTAGGCTCTTGATGAGTTCCAGGTCCGTGCCCTGTGCTTCCTAGATTTTTATAAAAAGATCTAGTAGGGCTCGGATCTGGGCGAGGTAGGTGCCCTTTCCATAATAGCTAAGGCAGAGTGATTTCACTGTGTCCATCATCTTCCAACTAGAGGCCATGGTTTAGGCTAGCACAATAGGCTCTCGTCAACTTAGGGCATCGACGACTATATTCCCTTTCCTGGAGTGATAAGTGATTTGACAATCATAATCCTTTAGAAGATCCATCCAACGTCTCTGTCTCATATTTAACTCCCATTGTAAAAAGATATATTTGAGACTCTTATGATCAGTGTAGATTTCAAAAGTCTGGCCATACAGGTAATGCCACCATAACTTCAGGGTAAAGATAATGGCTGTCAGCTCTAGGCTGTGGGTAGGGTAGTTCTGCTTGTGGACTTTGAGCTGTTGGGATTCAAAGGCGATTACTCTGCCATGCTGCATCACAGTAAACTTAGAATCTCCTCTCATTGTCTGGGAGGATCAACACAGGGGCAGAGGTGAGATGGTATTTCAGCTCCATAAAACTTTCACTGCATGCATAATTCCAAACGAATGGAACACCCTTTTTGGTGAGTCGAGTCATAGGGGAACCAATCATGGCGAATCCGTCAATGAATCATTGGTAATGGCCTACCAAGCTAAGAAAACTACGTACCTCGACAATATTAGTGGGTGGACTCTAGTTGGTCATTGATTCCACCTTAAACGGGTTTACGAAAACTCCTTCACTTGAGATTACATGAGTGAGAAAAGAAACTTGATCCAAGCAAAAGGAATATTTGCTTAGTTTCGCATACAGTTGGTTTTGGTTGAGGGTCTCCAGCACTTCAGCCAAATGTATAATATGTTCCCCATGGCTTTTAGAATATACTAGAATGTCATCACTAAAAACGATGACATATCAATCCAGTGTGTGCCGAAAAACTCAGTTCATTAGGTCTATGAGAGTTGCTAGGGCATCGTTCAATTCGAATGACATCACCCTAAACTCGTACAATCTTTATCTACACCAAAAGACAGTTTTTAGAGTATCTTATTTCTTCACTCTCAACAAGTGGTACTCGGTTCTGAGATTGATTTTAGAGAAGACCATGACTCCTTATAGTTGATCAAAGAGATCGTCGATCTAGGGTAAGGGGTATTTGCTTTTAACAGTCATTCAGTTGAGTTTCCTATAGTCCATATAGAGTCAGAGGTTACCATCCTTTTTCTTTATGAATAACTCCGGAGTGCCCCAAAGAGAATGACTAGGGCAAATGAATTTCTAGGTGATAAAATCATAAAGTTGATGTTCTAGTTCGGTTAGTTTAGTGCGACTCATGCGATACGCAGGCTTTGAGATTAGTTGGGTTCAGGAAAATAATTCAATTAGGAACTCTACCTCACGTGGGGAGGTAGACCAGGGAATTCAATGAGAAAGACGTTAGAAAAATTACAAACAATGGGTATGAAACACACAACAGGATCAGCATTCATATTCATGTTAAATTGTTAGGAAAATGATAACAACTTTTATTTCAGGGATCGTAAAGTTACAATTTTATTTTCACAGTCTATTATAGCTCTATATTTTTCCAATTAATCCATTCCTAATATTACATCAAATCCTATAAAATCTAATAGTATCAAGTTTACACATACTTCTATCCCTCAAGTCTTTATCTTACAATTCTTATATATGCAATGAGCCTCTAGTAATCCCTTAGAGGGAGTTTCTATACCTAATATTTTTCCTAAAGCTTCTAGTTTCGATTCTAGGTTACCAATAAGTACACAGAAAATAAAAGAGTGAGTTGCACCAGTATCGATTAAAGCCTTAGTAGGAGTATTATGAATAGAAAGCATACCCTGGATGAGAACAAGAGCAAGAAGGACTTCAGTCTTATCTAAATGGTACACTCGACCTTGTGCTATGGGTCTGGCTACATCCTTTGGTCATTAAGGGCAGTCTTTTATAAGGTACTAAGTGCTTCCGCACCAATAGTAGGTATGATTGATACGCCGACAAGGCAGGTCACCATGCGAGCGACCACAAAATTGACAAGGTGAATTAGTTCAAGCAGGTGGGGCTGTAAGTGGGGGTAAGGCAGGAGAAAGGGTAATTCTAGTTCATTTGTCTAGGGGGGTTACTTACTGGGTCAGACAATCTCTTTTTAAGCTGTTGGAGTGGTAGTTGGGCTCGAACTCGAGCAAAACATTGGTGCTTAACCAAGATAAAATCTTCAGCCAACTTGGCATGTTCAAGCACCTTTGCATACGAGCTGGGTCTTAGCATCGCAACCCGGTCATAAATGTCGACATGAAGGTTCTTGAGAAACTTCATAGTCTTTTGACTTTTGGGGGTGACCATCAAAGGGGCAAACCTAAATAGTTGAACAAATCATGCTGCATATCGGGCTACAGACAAGCTTCCTTAGTGGAGGTCCTGGAATTCCTCCTCTTTCTTTTCCCGAACATAAGCAAGAAAAAAGTTATCAAAGAAAACATTTGTGAAAACTTCCCAGGTAGTAGGGGTAGGCAGGACTTCTTTCTTAAGTCGCTACCAATGTTCAACTTCATCGTTTAACATAAAGGCTACCAGAGGGACCTTTTGTTCTTCAGTTAGGTCCAATACAGAAAAGAGATTTTCTATTTATAGGATCCAGACTTCGACTACTAAAGGATCAGGTCCACCTTCAAGTGTAGGGGGTTAAGTTTCCTAAACTCTGCTATATTATGGGAAATAGACCGATATGGGTTTCAGGATTCAAGGGCAGGGAGTGGACAAGGGTTGGCCTAGTTTTGTCCTACGGCTGCAATTAATCCTTGAACGGATTGGAAAAGTTCTGCAAATTCAGCCCTGGTCAGATGATCAGGGGCTTCAAGTCATTCAATACGCTCTATAAATGGTTTTCCTCATGCCATTCCTATAAAAGAAAGGAAGACACGAGTTAGAGGTTTAATCTTTAAAAGGAGGACATTTATCTTTCCTAGGTACTCTAAATGGTTTATCTATCTTAGACCTTAGTGTAGGAATTTGTTCTGCAATATTCTGCTTTAATACCACATTTGACACCAAGGTGCTAGTTAAGGTAATTGGGTATTAGATACAGATTAAGAATAACGAGTGCATGATAATATTTATGCAGTGGAATCAAGACCTTAACAAATCCCTTACAGATACATATATATAGTTCCGAATACATACATCACTGAGGCCAGAAGTGGGTACAAAATATAAAACATAAGAGCCACTTCTTTCACTATGCTACTAGAATTCATCAGAGTGCGGGAATAGACATGCACTAAGACTTGTGGATCCACAGGATCCTCACAGACTTCTAAGGGTAGGTCTGCCTATGGTTCCTCATTTTTTTCCACATCTGGGGGGAGGGGGGATGAGAAGAGTGAGTTCTTTATGCTCATTAAGGAAAATAATATTAAACTAACATCGTAAGATTTCAAAATTTTATTATTTTGTCTTACCGATTAGCTTCCTCATTTATCTAACTCATCATTAGGAAAAAAACCATTTATTTGAATATCAAAATAGTATGTTAGCATAGAAAATCAAATATACATATATCATGCTAAATGATAAAGAAAATCAAATAAATCATGAAACACTCAGATTTTTTATGTCATACTTCATGAAGTCATTACAAACTTCCATCTCTGAGGGCCGATACAGATACAGATTTTCAATTGCCCAAGTGGAATGACCAGATCAAATACAAATACAGTAATTTGCTTAGGCCCACTTCCGGCTTGTCAAACCATGGTACGATCTATGATCACAGTTGTACCAACAATAGTGGTCCTAACAGATAATTTATAATCACGACATTACTTACCCATGGGTGACCCCTACAGATAGTGTGATACCACTCTCATCAGAGGTCACGTCGTCATCTATTAGGAGTGGTCCTCTCACGTCTTTCTAGACCAAATAGGGGAGGGGGAAATAGATACCCTGAAGGACAAGGGAAACAGATACCCCTCAGAGATAAAAAGTCTAATAAGACATTTGATGCAATATGCATGTCAATACAGATGCACTTTGGACCATATAGGCTTCATTTCACTTTTTTCTTTTTTATTTATTTATTTTTTTAGTTATCACGCGCTACATATTATATTTATCACATGCAAATTCACCAAGTGTCAATAAATCACACAGTATGCTTGAAAATCAGATAATTTCACTCATTTGAATACAGAGGCATATAAAACAGACCAAATAACTATCATATTAAATTTTATTATCTAAAAATACTCCTTAGGATGTCAAAAGTAATACTAGATTTCTTACCGAAACCTCGATATTTTCTCCTTCACCACTTTCCTTTCTTTTTCTTCTTCTCTCACTATTTTACTATATCTCTCTCTCTTTCTCTCTCTAAATCTTTAAAAATGGAAGAAATAAAAGTGTCGAGAGGAAGGAAAGAGGAAGAAAATTTTATAGAATTTAAGAACCATTGGATTTGTGCTAAGTGGTGAAATCCAGTGAAGAGAGAGGAGGAAATGATTATTGGCACAAAAAACAAGGGAGGAAAACTTCCTCCACCGGCGGCCCGAGGTGGCAAAGTCCGACTAGCAAGCTGCAGGCTAGCCTGCAAGTACACAAGCCTACTGCCGCGCGCACAGGGGCTAGCCTGCATGCGCATAAGGCCTAGGCGTACTGGGTGTCGTGCGTGCAAGCCTACTGTGCAGGCCTCAAGCGCACAAGGCCTGTCCGCGCTGGCCAGCAGTGGGGACGGTGCACACATAGTGTGCAGCACCAGTTTGTGTGCGTAGTGATGTGCGAATGGCCCATTGTACGTGGTAAAACGTGCGTGCAAGTCCTGACCCCGCGCCATGCGTGTGGATGCGACGAGTGAGCTGTGCGCACGTCCTGTGCGTGTGTGTGTGCTAGCGTGCGGATGGGTCGTGCGTGCTGTGCGCACGCCTTGCAACCACTGTGCACGTATGCTCGTGCGCACAGTGCCCTGCACCCATCAGGCAAACCTATTTTCCCGCAAGATTTTTCCCCGCGAGCCGATTTTCTCCCATTTTGCCGTTTTTTGATTTATTTCTACTTTTTTCTTTGAAATAAAAAAATAATGTAAAATAAATTAAAATAAAATAATAGTAAATTTAATAAAATAAATAAAAATAAAAATAAAAATAGATTAAAATAACAGATCTCGAGAATGCCATTAATTAATTTAAATTTAAGGTGGCCAAAGGTTCGAATAAATAGAGTTTTCAAATTAGTTTAGCATAGTGATGGGTGGGGTATTACATTTTCTGCTTTGATGGTCACCCTCAAAAGTCAAAAAGCTAGGAAGTTTCTCAAAGGCTTTCGTGTCGACATTTATGATTGAGTCGCGATGCTAAGACCCAGCTCATATGCAGAGGTGCTAAAATATATCAAGTTGGCTAAAGATCTTATCTCGACCTAGCACTAACGCATTACCCGAGTTCGTACCCAATAACAACCCAACAGCTTAGAAGAAGATTGCCTGACCTAGTAAGTAACCCTCTAGACAAACGAACCAGAGTTGCCTTTCCTCCTGCCTTGCCCCCACCTACAGCTCCACCTGCCCCAACTAACCAACCCTATCAGCATTGTGGTCGCTTGCATGGTGACCTGTCCTATTAACGTATCAATATCGCCTACTATTGGTGCAGAAGCACCCAACACCTTATAAAGGACTGCCCTCAGTGACTAAAGGACGTAGCTCGACCTATAGCACAAGGTCGAGCGTACCACTTAGATGAGTCTGATGCCCTTCCTGCTCCTGTCCTCATCCAGGCTATGTTTTCGATTTATAATACTTCTTCCAAGGCTTTGATTGATACAGGTGCAACTCACTCTTTTATTTTATGTGCATTTGCTTGTAATCTAAAGTTTATACCATAAGCTTTAGGAAAAACACTAGTGATGGAAACTCCCTCCAAAGGACTACTAAAGACTCATTAAGTATATAAGAATTGTAGGATAAAAACTTCAGGGATAGAGGTATGAGTAAACCATGTACTATTAGATTTTGTAAGATTTGATGTAATATTAGGAATGGACTGGTTGGAGAAGTATAGAGATATAATCCACTATGAAAGTAAAATTGTAACCTTATGTTCCCTGAAAAAGAAATAAAAGTTATCGTTATCAGTTTTCTAATAATTGAATGAATAGGAATATGGGCACTAATCCTGCTATATGTTCTGTACCAATGGTTTACAATTTTTTGAATGTCTTTCCTATCGAACTTCTTGGTCTACCTCCCCCATGTTAGGTAGAGTTCTTGATTAAATTATTGCATGGAACCCAACCGATCTTGAATCCTGCATATCACATGAGTTGTGTTGAGCTAACAGAGCTTAAACATCAGGTTTCTAACCTTGTCACACAAAAATTCATTCGCCCTAGCCATTCCCTATGGGGCGCTTTAGTGTTGTTTGTTAAGAAAAAGGATGGTTCCTTCTGACTCTGTATGGACTACAGGGAACTCAATCGAGTGGCCGTTAAAAGTAAATATCTCTTACCCCAGATCGACTATCTCTTCTATCAACTGCAAAGAGCCACGATCTTCTTTAAGATCAATCTCAGAACTGGGTATCACCAGTTGAGAGTTAAAGAAGAAGATATTCCAAAAGTCGTGAGGAACACATTATACATTTGGTCGAAGTGTTGAAGATTCTCTGTCAAAACCAACTGTATGCTAAACTAAGCAAGCGCTCCTTTTAGTTGGAGGTTCTTTTCTAGGTCATGTAATCACAAGTGAAAGAGTTTTTGTAAACCCATCCAAGGTGGAAATGGTGGTCAGCTAGAGTCTGCCCACCAATGTGGTTGAGGTACGTAGTTTCCTTAACTTAGTAGGCTACTACCAGTGATTAATTGATGAATTTTCCAAGATTGCTGCCCCTATGACCCGACTCACCTGAAAGAGAGTACCATTCTTCTATAATTATGAGTGAAGTGAAAGCTTCATGGAACTAAAGCGCCGTCTCACCTTTACTCCTGTGTTAATCATCCTTAACGATGTTGGGAGATTTCAAGTTTACTACGTGCCTTTCATATTGGTTTGAGTGTGTCTTGATGCAGCATGGCAGAGTAGTTACCTTCGGGTCCCGACAGCTTAAAATTCATGAGTGGAACTACCCAACCCACGAATTAGATTTAGCAGCCATTATCTTTACCCTGAAGATATGGCGGCGTTACCTATGTGGTCAGTCCTTTGAAATCTACACTGACTACAAGAGTCTCAAGTACATCTTTTTCCAATAGGAATTAAACATGAGGTAAAGGCACTAGATGGATCTTCTGAAGGATTACGATTGCTAGATCATTTATCACCCCGGGAGAGGGAATGTAGTTGCCGATACTATAAGCCGAAAGGAGCTTGCTGTGTTGGCTCAAATCATAGCCTCTAGTTGGAAGATGATGGACATTGTACAATCGCTCCGCCTTAGCTATAATGGTAAGGGCACCTATCTCACCTAGATCCAAGCCATATCGGATATTTTTATGAAGATCTGGGAAACATAGGCCACGGACCCAGAACTCACCAAGAATCTAAGTAAGTTCACTTCAGATGAATCACCTGATTTCAAGATCTCTAATGATAGTAAGTTCAAATTTTGGAACTGAATTTGGGTCCCCATTGTTATACGTATGGATGTACTGAAGATTGTCAATGTTTTTAAGTTATCCATTCATCCCGGGAGTACCAAAATGCACCGAGACTTGAAGTGACAATATTGGTGGCCAGGAATAAAGAAGGATATAGTTGACTATGTCTTCCAATGCCTTACTTTTCAACGACTAAAGGTAGAACATCAGAGACCTGGTGGCTTACTATAGGGTCTTTCGATTCCTGACTGAAAATGGGAGCATGTGACTATGGATTTTATCACCAGATTGTCTAGGACCTATTCTAGTCGAAATGCCATTTGGGCCATCGTTGATAAGCTGCCCAAGACTGCCCATTTTCTGCCTATTTGAACCACAGACTCCACCAGTAAGTTAACCTGCATATATGTTGATGAGATTGTTCAACTTCATGGAGTTCCTTCATCCACTGTGTCCTATCGTGATCCCTAGTTCACTTCTCACTTTTGAGACAGCTTCTAGGAAGCTTTGGAACCTAGGTTATCCTTTAACACTGCTTATCATCCTCAGATAGATGGCCAGTCATAATGTATGATCCAGGCATTGTAAGACATGTTGTGTTCTTGCATTCTCGACTTTGGTGATAACTCGTATGAACATCTTTCTCTTTATGAATTCGCTTATAATAACAATTATCATATCAGCATCGGTATGGCCCTGTATGAAGCTTTGTATGGAAGGCCATGTTGTTCCCCTACTTGCTGAAGTGAAATTAGGAACCAGCGCCACTTAGGACCAAACTTCATTCAGGAGACCATTGAGAAGGTCGTAATCACCCGCAAGAATTTAGCAATTGCCTATAGCTGCTAAAAGAGTTATACCGATAATCCTAGGTGACCCTTGGATTTTGCCGTGAGAGATCAAATTTTCCTAAAGTCTACCCCTGCAAAGGCAAGATATGGTTTGGGAAGAGAGGGAAGTTAAGGCCTCGTTATGTGGGACCTTTTTCAATCATCAAGCGTATTGGACCCGTGGCATGCTGCCTCACTCTATCTTGAGAGTTCACAGGTTTGCATGATGTCTTTCATGTTTCGATGCTCAAGAGGTACCACCTTCATCCTTCTCATATTATTCTTTGTGATGAGGTGCAGATACACGCTGATATAACCTATGAAGAGGTTCCTGTGGAGATTCTCGGGTGGACCAATAAGGTCTTGTGTAACAAGATGATTCCCATGGTGAAGATACGATGACAACATCCAACCTCGGAAGAAGCAATGTGGGATTTGGAGGACAAAATGAGGAAAAAGTATCCGAACTTATTTGAGACAAATTTGGGGACCAAATTTTTTAAAGTGGGGGGATGTAACACCCTGCTCATCACAGTACTAAAATGATTTGAAAACCTTATTTATTCAGGTCTTTGGCCGTGTTAAACTTAATTAATTAATGCTGCTTGATATTTATCATAATTTATAATTTTAGTTGATTTTTATTTATTTATTTTTATTTTAATTAATTTTATTTTAAATAATTTTATTCTAACTCATTTAAATTAAATAAACGGTGAATCGAGAAGAAAATTCGGTGAAAAAAATTTCGCAGGGAATCAGGTTACCTGCGCGGGTGTTGGGCACTATGCACGTGCGCATGCGCACACAGCACGCATGTCCCCTCTGCACGCACCCACGGACGGGAAGTGCGCACAACACACATGACGCAAGGTCAGGACCTGCGCGCGTCCTGTAGCGCGCAGGCGGGCTGTTCGCGCGTCACCTCACGCATGTCATCCATGCAATAGGCCTGCATAGATAGGCCCTGTACACTTAGGGCCGGCGTGCAGTAGACCTACCGTGTGGCACCCAGAGCGCCTAGGCCCTGGGGGCCTACAGATTAGCCTACAATGCGCCGGCTGGAGCACTACTACCTCGGGCAGTGCGTTGTTGCTGCCTTGGATAGTGCACCACTGCCGCTAGTGGAGGAGGCCCTCCTCCCTTTTTTCATGTCGAGCATCTTTTTCTCCTCTCTCTTCACCAAATTTCACCACTTGGCATAAATCCGACGGTTCCAAAACTCTATAAATTGTCCTTCCCCTTCACTTCCTCTTCACACTTCTATTCTTCCATTTTTCAAAGGTTTAGAAAGAGAGACAGATAGTAGTCTAATGAGAGAAGAAGTGAAAGAAAGGAGAATGATGAAGGAGAAACCATCAAGGTTTCGATAAAAAATTTAGTGTTTCTTTTGACATCTTAAGGAGTATTTTTAGATAAGTTAATTTAATATAATTGTGATTTTATCTGTTTTGTATGCCTCTGTGTTCATATGAGTCAAATTATTCTTGTTTTCAAGCATGCTATGTGAATTGCAGACACTTGATAGATTTGCATGTAATAAATATAATATCTAATCGTTAAAAGTAAAATGTATAAAAGAAAAAAAAAGAGAAAAGTCGAATAAAGCCTGTATGGTCCAAAGTGTATTTGCATTGACATGCATATTGCATCAAGTGTCTCATTAGACTTTTTATCTTTGAAGAGTATCTGTTTCCCCCTCTCTTATCTAGTTTGGAAAGATGTAAGAGAACCACTCTCAGTAGATGACGGTGTACCCTCTAACGAGAGTAATATCGCACTATCAGTAGGGGACACCCGTGGCTAAGTAATGTCATGATTATAGATATCTATTAGGGTATGGCTTGTATGGCCATGGTTATAGATCGTACCATGGTTTGACTAGCCGAAAATGGGCCTGAGTAAATTTTCATATCTGTATCTGATCTGGTCATTCCGTTTGAGTAATTGAAAATCTATATCTGCTCTCAAAGATGGAAGTTATATCGACTTCACGAAGCATGACATGAAAATCTGAGCATTTCATGATTTATTTGATTTTCTCTATTATCTAGCATGATATATGTTTGATTGTCTATATTAACGTATTATTTTCTTGACAAATAAATGGTTTTCCATAATGTGAGATAGATAAGCGAGAAAGTTAAGTGCTAAGATAAAATAACTTATTTTTGAAATCTTACAATGTCAATTTAATACTGTTATCCTTATTGAGTATATGACCCTCACTCTTTCCATGCTCCCCCAAATGAGGAAGAAAGTGAAGAACTGCAGACTAACCTACCCTTGGAAGTCTATGAGGATCCCGTAGATCCACAAGTCTGAGTGTATGACTATTTTCGTACTCTAATGAGTCCAATAGCTTAGTGAAAGAAGTGGCCCTTATATTTTGTTTTGTATTTTGCAACCACTTATGGCCTCAGTATATGTACGTATTGGAACATATATGTGTTTGTAAGGGATTTGTAATGATTTTGTTATACTACATAAATTTTATCATGCACTCGTTATTCTGAATTTGTATCTGACATACATTTGTCTTAATTAGCACTTGCAATGTCACAAATACCATATGCATTTTTAAATTTGAAAAGGAGAGATCGTTGCAATCGAGAAGCGAGAAATCAAAATCAAGAAAAAGATAATTTTAGAAAGAGGGAAAAGGTCAAAATCACTGTGAAAACCCTATCTCTGCAAATAAATGCCTTAGTCCTCTCAGCCTTTAAATTTAGAAGAAAAACAGAGAAAAAGGCACGTTGTCAAGGACTACAATAGGTTTTAGTTTTCCAAATCCTTCTTTTTTTTGTAAACACTAAAAAACAATATTCTGTGTATTCAGTCATCATGAACAACTGACAATACCTTTCTAGTTAAAGATTTAGTCCAAAATCTAGTTTTGGATTGTGAGATCTAATTATTTTACTTTTGCTCCTGCTTAAGCTTCAATATTTGTATAGATCTCCATGCATATTATTATTGTTGTCTATTAAACATTTAGTAGGGTCGTTGGGTTTGTGACGCAGCAACATATTGCCATTCAAAACTCCCAAATCCGTAATTGTTTGGGTTAGTTGAATACTTAATGGTGAATTAGTTTAGTACTAAAGGAATATGCAATCTGATTTAAATGGGTCACATGGTTGCACCCATTAACTAAAATTAATTCTTTCTAGCTCTTAAGGCTGTTAGTGAATTAAATCCTAGGGTTGTATCCAGGGTTGGTTAGTGACAAGGATTAACTAATGAATGTTTTTTGGTTAATTTAGGATTAAGAAAAATTAGTTGTTAGGAGCGTATCTAACAACTAGAACTGGTTCGTTGAAGTTTGAAGGAATTAACCACTGCATCAATGATCAATCTCATAACTAGAATGAAAGTTGCTTCTTTCACTAAAATCAAATTATAACTACTTATCACGTTAATAACTTTTTAATTGCACTCTTTGTTTTTTATTTTAAGCTCATTAACTAATTTACTTTCTTGCATTAATTTGGAACAAAAACCCCTCTAGTTTTTAATCCTTATTAACTTGCCATAAAATAAGAGTGGTTCTAAATTCTCTGACGATCAACCTTATTCTCCACGAGTGCAAATTCACTTTGTTAATAGAATAGGATATTATTTTTGATGGATTCGACACCCATTAGCCTCTTTTACACTTAGTGGGTTTTCTTGATTATTTTTTGTAGCCTTTTTTTCTCTTAATGGACCATTCTTTTTCCTTCAGACTCTTTTTTCTCAGTGCGCCATTCTATTTTTTTCGGTCTCTTTTCTTTCTATTTTTTTTCTTTTTCCCTTTCTGAATAATTTTTAAAAGATTTCTTAATTTTGATTTTATCAACATAGACTCTTTTTTGGGATAAAGGTGTTAAAATGTGTTTTAGGCCATTTTAACGTAAAGAGTATTGATTTTTGAACCCATCATGATGTACTTGTCTATCATACTGCCATGGCCATCCAAAAATGATATGACTGGCCTACATGGAAACGACATCACACCATACCTCATCTTTATACTTGCCTATGGAGGGAATCTTGAATTGCTTGTTTACCCTGACTTCTCTACGTTCATTGAGCTAATATAGTCTATAAGGATTAAGGTGTTTAGGGTATGATAACTCTAACTTGTTAACTAGTAAAGTACTAGCGACATTGGTGCAACTGTCCCCATATATGATTAAGTTACATACCTTCCTATTCACATGATATCTGGTCTAGAAAATATTCTCTCTTTGATCGTTATACATTTCTTTCGATTGCATATTTAATGCTCTCCTATCAATAAGGATCTCACCTTGCACTTAAGCTGCTAAATTCTCTTCACAATCATCTACTGGTGCTCTACTAGCATCATCACTATTGTACTCACTAGCACTCTCTATCTCGTCATTGCCTCATATTAACATGATCTTTTTGTTGGGACATTATGAAGTGATATATCCAACTCTAAGGCTACTTAATAGAACAATGATGTCCCAAATACCCATTGGATAAAAAGGGAGCCAAGAACTTAATAGATTATGAGTGCAAAATATTTTTCTTTACATTGAAGCAAAATTAAGAGTCCCTTATAACCTTCTAGGTTTGGTTCCCTATAATAAGGCCATAAGATGAAAATTTAATACAAGATAGGCTCTTACAGGAAGCCTCATTAGAGTGTAGAGTAACTATTGCACTCAAATTATGTCCTAGAGTATTATCAAAAGTCTGGAACTAGGTCAAACTAGAGTCCAAGAGGTAACTCAAAGAGCGAACACCTAACTTTCTCAACACCCGGGGAGCCATGGATTAGAGGCAAGTTCCATGTAGACTCAGTAAAGGAAACAGTAATTGAAAACACATGTCTAAGGTTTAAAGAGTAAGCACTTTGAATAAAACTTGTATACCTCTTATCTTAGAGTTTTTCGTGGAATGGAGCCATTAAATCGTACGAAAAATAGTTCTCTTTATAAATACAAGAGAAACAGATATTCACCAAGACAAAAATATCATCTTAAGCAGATACATTTCCTCAAGTATAATCAAACAGATATCATGCTGGATAAATAGAGAAGTTGGACAAGGTGACGATAATACGAATATCAGAAAGTATAAACAATGCACCAAAAACATGAATTTCCAGCATACAGATAAAAAACGATGCTCTAAACCATACTTAAATTTTATTTGTCTTCTACTAACCTTCGTAACAAGCCGTTGCAACTTATATTTACTGGTCCCCGACTACCACTGTGAATCACTAACCTCTTCTTAAGTCCTCATCATTTCCCCATCTAGAGTCTAATCCATAGCGATCCATTCATCATGGGGACCCTACATTCAGCTAACGTGTATCCTCTCTCATAAGAGGGAATGCCGATCATCATAAGGAGCAATTCACCAACACTTATTCAGAGGAGGGAGAAACATAAACCCCTTAGAGATAACGGTCAAACAGATTTTTTCATTCTTCTCACTTGTTTTTTTTTTCATGTTCATAATAATTTATATTCTTTTCATATGTGTGCTATATGTTTAATGCAACCATTTCTGAATCTGATATGGATGCTTCAACTTATCCAGCCTGAAGGCTCATATTCGGCCCAAAGGCTCATTTCACATATCCGGACCGAAGGCTCATATCACATATCAAGCTCGAGTGCTCATATCACATATCCAGCTTAAAGGCTCATTTTACTTGGACTTGTCCTTAGGGTTACCCTCTTGAACCAAGATCCATTAGAATAACCCACTTTACTGTTACCTAAGTAAGGCGAAGGGCCAAACTTGCATGCAAACTTCTAACTTTCATGTTACATGCAGTATGCTCAATATTTCCATGGCAAAACAAACAATATAAAGATACCAACCAATAGTTCAACCAAGAAAAACATAACTCTAGAAAAAGTTTCACGCATCTTAATCATGTGACAAACTCTCATGCAGCATGTCTCATGTTTAGAACCTGGTGGGGTCCAACCCATTCGGCCAAAAATCCATTTCCTCTGGTCTTGACCATCGGGATATTTTCATGCAACCGTGACTCATCAAAATACCCCTCTTTGCTCTTACTAAGAATAAGGTAAAGGATCAGTACCCATACAAATTTCATTTATTCAAAACAAGTATAAAGGTATCGAAGTAGATTATTAACCAATACCAAACAAAATATGACACCAAGCAAGCATTCATAACTATTTTATTTTATTATTATTTTATTTGGCTAGAAAGAGCACTTAGAGGCATGAAGTAAATACTAAAGAATTCCTTACCATAACCGAGTTGATTTAGCCTTTTGGTGGTGACAGAAAAGCTTCTAGAAATCTTTCGAATGAGCTTGTGAAGCTCCAAGCTTTTTTTTTCCTTGCTCCTTATCCTTCCTAAAAATCTTCTATTTCCCTCCCTAAAGTCTCTCCTATTTCTTTCTCCAAATTTTGGAAAAGTGAAGAAGGAAGAATGATGTGGAGGAGATAGAGAGGAACGTGGTTTAAATAGAAAAAGGAAAGGTCAAATTTATGCCACTTGGCAAAAATCGGTAGAATCGAGTGAAGGGGTGGATTTGGGGTCCACCAAGCATGGCCAAAAGAAAATAAATAAAATAAAGGCCAAAAATGACCATTTGACCGATGGGACATGGTTGTCCCGTCGATGACATCGTGCCACTGTGCGCAAGGCACAAGTAGCAATGTCGTGCACTATGCGCACGGGCTACGACGCATGGGCTGCAGCACATGAGCTACGAATTAGCATCGTGAATTGAGTTTTATCTCGAGCCATTTTTCTTTGTTGCTTTTTCCAATAAATTTTGGGTAAATTTGGATAAAAGTTTGGAAAAACTAATTAAAATAAAAGGGTTTGTAATTCTAAATAAAAAATTTCACAAGGAAGTAGCCCAAAAATTTTGTAGTTTTAAAATCCGTTAAGGGCTAAAAAATTAGGGTGTTACAAGAATTGTGACGTCCTAGATACCTAATAGGTAAAGGGAGCCAACTACTTAAGTAGTTACAAGAGCAAAAATAAAATTTTAGATTGAAACAAAATTTGGAAATCCCTTACAATACGCTAAGTTTAATCCCTTACACTGAAGCCATAAGTTGGCAATGATATACAAGATAGGATCCTTACAAGAAACTTCATCAGAGTGGAGGATAACTATTGCACTCGAATTATGTAGTAGAGTATTATCAAGGATCTGGAACTGGGTCTAGTTAGACTTTTAGAGGTGACTCAAAGAGCGAACCCTCAATTTTCTCAACACCTGGGGAGCACGAATTACGAGTGAGTTCCATGTAAACTCAATAAGGGAAACAATTTTTAAAAACACACAACTAAGGTTCAAAGAGCAAGAAACCTAGATAAAACCTTTATACCTCTCACCTTGGGGACTCCTTACTAGATGGAGCTATTTAATCATACAGAAAACCGTTTTCTTTATTAAGAAATCTGGTTAAACAGTTATTCCATCATGCTAGGGACACCATTTTTTGACATTCATGCAGGCATATCATATTAATATTTTCAAACTGATGGCATGCCAAATAACCAGATGAATCATCATGTAAACCATTACGGAGCTATTAGAACACGAATAGTACACCTTTTAATAAACGGACCATTATTGAGACCTAATTATATAAACAACATACTTA
>NW_019014651.1:1130803-1141697 GCF_000150535.2 Carica papaya | reverse complement strand
TGGAGGCAAGAGGGTCGTTCGATCGAGCCTATTTAGGAAATCGATCTAGATCGTTTGCATACGCAGGAGTGGCCTTGAGCTGTCCAATCATCCTGACATGTGGATTGCCAGTGTGGGCTTCCCACGTGGAGCTCGTGTTGATGCGGCCGCCATGCGGCACGTGGTGCTTTGTCATGTTGCTGACTGGGCATACATATGGCTCGTTTTTTTAAATTTAGACAGTGACCCCTGGTTACTCAGATTTGATTCAGATGGGCCCCTTTTATTTTTACAGAGTGGCCCTACCAGAAATTTGTTTTTTTTTAAAAAAGGTCTCGAGGATTTTCATTAATTATCTAACTTTATTTTATTTTAATTCAGTCTATTTTTTTTATTAGTTACTTTTAGTAATACTATTATTCTCATTATTCTTGGCTAATATATATTAATAAGAAGGAAAATAAAAATAAAAATAAAAATAAAAATTAATATTCATTATTTTCGGAATTATTTATTCCCAAGCTTAGAATGTTATAGAGGAGGTAAGTAATCTACTTGACCAATTCACACTGATGAATCCGATAACTTAAATCAGGTCATTCTAGTTCTCAAGGCTGTTGACAAGTCAAATCTTGTAGATATTCCCAAGCCAACCTGAAAGTGAAGAACCAACTAACAAACTTTTGTTAGTTGGTTTAGTAATAAGGAAAGATTGGTTACCGGAATGTTTCCGACAATTATAACTAATTTGTCATATTTTGGGTAAAATGAATGCTTACATTTATGATCAGTTATGTTATTGGAATTAGTTATTTTGTCGACTAGGAATTCTTCTCATAATTGTTTTAGTTTCTAATTTACAACCAAGAATTTATTTAATATTATTATACTCAATTGTTTATTTTATATTTTGAGTATTAGATTCTACAAAATTTTCTTTGTTTTTTATTCGTTGGTCAATGAAAAAAAATAATTTTTAATTCTCTATAGATTCGACCCTTCTTACCACTACTACAATATTATTTTATTGTTTAGTTAGGAATTAATTTTTGGTAGATTCGACACCCATCAAATTTTTGCACCGTTGCTAGGGAATTGTGATTTACTTATTTTTTTTTCTTTTATGACCAGAACTGATCATGAAGAACCACTTCTTTATAATTCAGAAATCAAAAAAATTGTGAAAGGCTTGAGAAAACAAACCAGAGAAAAAAGGCATACACATCAAGACGCTCTATCTGCTACACCCGAGACTAAAAATATGGAATAAGAGCGCACATGAAGGGAGTTGATAGCTCCACCCATAAACTAGCAACCCCTCTGCATCACAACATGATATATCGGATAATTTTTTGATATATTACTTCTAGGAGGGGTTGCTACTCTCAGAAAAAAGGATTTTAGATGCTGTCAGTTGAGGCAACATCGTCAATAAGACACCATAACAAGCAATGGAGCAGATATCAAATGGCAGCCACTTTCTAGCAATTCAATTCCACTTATGACACTCTTCAGAGAGTAAATGAGGTAAGTATCTCTTCCCTTAAGTCTCAAATTTATGAATTAACTCATTTAGTGAGGAATATGGCTACAGAGAGCACCTAGCAAGCAAGAGTGTGTGGAATTTATGAATATTCAAGACACCCTACAGACATATGTCCTACACTCCAAAAAGACGATCTCCAACAAGTCAATTCTATTGGTGGTTTTCAAATCAACTGCAAAGAAGATATGACCATTTTTCCAACACATACAACCTCAGATGTAGAGACCACCCAAATGTTAGCTATGGAGCAAGGTAGCAAAACTACCAACAATATCCAAATAGGCTGCCATAGCCACCACAAGCAGCACCTTCAAAATAAGGTATGTCTTTTGAAGAAATCGTGAAATCACTTGCTACTAACACTAATAATTTTAATAAGAAACGAGAGCTAGCATCAATAATTTGGAGACTTAAGTCAGCCAATTAGTGACTTCTATGAGTAAGTTAGAATCCCAGGGCAACTTACCCTTACAGATAGAAGTGAACCCGAGACCAAACATTAGTGCCATCATCTTGTGAAGTAGGAAAAAACTACATGAGACCCTTACCAAAACAAGCCTTGGCCAAGGCTTTGAAAAAGAAGCAAAATCAAAAGCCTTGGGCAAGACTCCCGAGGCAACGATAGATGACAGTACTAGTCTAGCTAAAATAGGCTCTGATCAGCCCAATTTATTTCCAATCAAACCACTATTCTCACAAAGATTTTCTAAAATAAGGAAAGAAAAAGAAGACAAAGAGATCTTGAAGACATTCTGCAAGGTTGAAATTAATTTTTTCCTACTTGACACTATCAAACATATACCCAGATACGTCAATTTCTTGAAAGAATTATGCACTAATTAGAGAAATCTGTGCAGCAATAAAAGAATAAGTGTGGAGGAGAATGTATCAGCCATCATACAAAGAAAATTTTCTCTCAAATGCAAAGACCAAGGTATGTTCGCCATTTCATGTAAAATAAGTAGCTTGGGCATAAGAAAAGCCATGTGTGACCTTGCGGCCTCTATCAATGTGATCCCCATGTCTATCCACTCTAAGTTGAGTATCGAATAACTAAAAGAAACTAGAGTCATCCTTCAGCTAGTAGACAGATCCATTGTTTACCCTGAAGGAGTCTTGGAAGATGTGTTAGTTCAAGTGGACAACCTTATATTTTCACTTGACTTCTATGTGTTAGATATGAAGGATGATAAGTCTCTAAATTTCTCTGATCTCTTACTGGGTAGGTCTTTTCTCAATACCGCTAGAATAAAAATAGATGTTCAAGATGGAACCCTCACTATGGAATTCGATGACGAAGTGGTAAGGTTTAATATGTATGACGCGACGAAATATCCTTATGATTTATCTTGTGTATGCAGCATTGATGCCATGGATTTCTTGAACAAAAAACACTTCAATCTAAGCCATGGGGACGAGGTAAACATTGCACTTTGTAATAATTTAAATGTTAATAGCTTAAGGGTACTGGAAGGAGATCATATAGCTGGCCAGGACTAGTAAGAAGTCATGTTTGAGCTAGAATAATTTAAACGGCTAAAAGGTATGACTCATCGATTAGATCTCCCCATTGCTCATACAAAAATTCCACCCTCTATTTTGCAGGCTCCCAATGTAGAGTTAAAGTTGCTACCTGAGCCCTTCAAGTACATCTTTTTAGGTGAGGGAGAGACTCTTCTAGTGATAACCTCCAACAAACTCAGCCAAACAAAGGAGGAAAAACTGGTAAGATTACTCTGTGAGCACAAAAAAGCAGTTGGTTGGACGATTACTGATATCAAAAAGATTTCACTTTTTATTTATATGCATAGAATTCTATTAGAAGAGGATAGTAAACTCAGTAAAGAGGCACAAAGGTGCTTGAACCCACCAATGATGGAAGTAGTGAAGAAGGAAGTTTTAAAGTTGCTGGATGCTGAGGTCATTTTCCCAATTTCAGATAGTAAGTGGGTGGGCCCGATTCAAGTTGTGCTAAAGAAAACAAGGATCACTATAATAAAAAATCAAGAATGAGAGAAAATCTCAATAAGAGTGCAGCCATTGATTATCGCAAGTTGAATGCCTCTATAAGAAAAGACCACTTCCTTTCATTGATCAAATGCTGGAAAGATTTACTGGCAGAACCCATTACTACTATATGGATAGATATTCTGGATTTTACTAAATTCCAGTCGCACTTGAAGATCAAGAAATAACCACTTTCACATGCCCCTTTAGGACTTTTGCCAACCTACAGATGTTGTTCGGCTTTTGTAATGCATCTACCACCTTCCAAGATGCATGATCAACATCATTTCTGATTTTGCGGAAAAAACATAGAGGTATTTATGGATGATTTCATGATTTATCGAGATTCCTTTGATGAATGCCTTGACAACCTCATAAAGTTGCTAAAAAGATGCCTTAAATCCAACCTGGTGCTCAATTATGAAAAATGTCACTTTATGGCGGACCAAGGACTGATTTTAGGGCATGTAGTGTCTTCAAAGGGAATAGAGGTCGATAAACCGAAGGTTGTTGTCATCAAATCGCTGCCTTACCCAAAAAGTATACGGGAGATACGCTAATTCCTTGGGCATGCTAGTTTTTATAGGAGATTCATCAAGGATTTCTAAAAAATAACACAATCCTTATGTCGATTTGCTAGAAAAGGAAGTAGAATTCATCTTTGATGAGTCTTGTAACAAAGCATTTAAAGTACTTAAAGAGAAATTAATGATAGGACCGATCATGCAGCTGCTAAATTAGGAGTTGCCATTCGAAATAATGTGTGATGTAAGAAATCAAGTAGTGGGTACAATGCTCAGACAAAGAACGAAAAATGATCCACATGTAATCTACTATGCCTCCTGCACCTTTGACAGTGCTCAAATGAACTATTCTACTATAGAGAAAGAACTGCTTGTTGTTGTATTCGCTTTGAAAAAAATTTAGTCATACTTGTTGGGAACAAAGATGATTATGTTCCCCGACCATGGGACATTGAAATACTTGCTGAAGAAAAAAGAGGCAAAATTGAGGTTGATACAATAGATACTTCTTTTGCAGGAGTTTGATCTTGAAACAAGGGATAAAAGGGTAATTGAGAATTTAGTAGTAGACCACCTTAATCGGATGCATTTAATGGGGAATTTTCCCCGTTGGATGATGAGTTTCCTGATGAACATTTGTTTTCAGTTCAACAAGCAACCCCATGGTATGCATACATCGTTAATTATCTTGTTACCCATGTGCTACCAGCTGATTTATCAAGGGCTAGAAATGAAAAGTCAAAAGAGAAGCAAGGTAGTAAGTGTGGGATAACCCATACTTGTGGAAGTATTATGCAGACTAGATAATCAGGATATGTATTCCAAAAACTGAAGTAGCCTCTGTCCTCAAATTTTGCCACTCCCATACATGTGAGTGGCACTTTAGACCTAAGTGAACTACTAGGAAAGTGCTGGAGTGTGGTATGTTCTAGCCATCTTTATTTTATGATACATACATCTATTGTAAGACATGTTAGAACTGCCAACGTACTGGAAATATCAGTTGCAAAGATCAGATACTGCTCATACCTATTTTAGTGTGTGAAATCTTCGACGTGTGGGGCATTGATTTTATAGGACCTTTCCCATCTTCTTTCGGCAATACCTACATCTTGTTGGTAGTAGACTATGTTTCTAAATAGGTAGAAGCAAAAGCAACAAGAGTCGATGATGCCAAAACAATCATTAACTTCTTAAAAGTTCATATCTTTATGAGATTTAGAGTTCCAATGGTAGTGATAAGTGATCGAGGAACCCATTTTTGTGATGGAGGCTCTCTTTAAAAAATGCTACATCACTCACTGTATATCAACTACTTACTACCCATAAATTAGCAGACAAACAAAAGTTTTCAATCGGGAAGTCAAATCCGTTATAGGGAAGATGGTCAACCTAAACTGAAAGGAATAGAGTTTAAGGCTAGATGACACTCTATGGGCATACCGTACAGCATTCAAGACACCAATTGGGATGTTCCCATACTGACTAGTCTTTAGAAAAGCATGCCACATACCTGTTAAGCTGTAACATAGAGCATATTAGGATATCAAAAGTTGTAACATAAAGTTGGAAGATGCCAGTGAGCATCAGAAGTTGCAGTTGCAAGAGCTGGAAGAAATACAGAATGAGGCTTACGAAAATTTCAAAATTTATAAAGAGAAGACAAAAACATTCCATGACTAAATGCTTTCCAAGAAGCAAATTTCAATAGGGAAAAAGGTCCTCCTATATGATTCTTGACTTAAGCTGTTCCATGGAAAACTAAGGTCGAGATGGATAGGTTCGTTCAGTGTCACCAACATCTTTCCTTATGGCGTTATTTAAATCAAAAGCCTTGACACCAAAAAAATCTTAAAAGTGAATGGACATTGCCTTAAGCCCTTTTATGAGGGTTTTTCCACACACAATGTTAAAGAAATAACCCTAAACTTACCCGAGACACTCCAGATAGTAGCAAAACACCATCCGATCTTGGAAAATAAAGAAGGGCATTCGATGGGAAACAACTCATTTATTTTTCTCTTGAATTTATTAAGAATTATTTATTCCAATCTATTTATGACATTTCTCTATGAATTAACATGAATTATGTAATGATTAGAGTGCAAGAACAAGGAATTCAGGTGTTGGAGTCAAATAAAAGGTTGAATTCTAGAGGTGCCGAAAAAGCATTGCCCAAGGCTTGTATCAGGCTCGTAAGACA
Source organism: Carica papaya (assembly GCF_000150535.2). The sequence goes on along the minus strand of NW_019014651.1, from coordinate 1,135,438 downwards.
CAATCGTGTGCTCACCAAACACGATTGTGTGACATGCCTCATCCATACGACACGGTCGTGTGTTACGTCAAAAGTATTTATATGAGGAAAAATGACTGTGTACTTGTCAAACAAGGTCGTGTATCAATCTACACATAAACCTTTCCCAAGGCTTGTGCAAGACCCTTAAGACACGACCGTGTGTTATCATTAAAGTATTTTTGTGAAGGAAACATGGTTGTGTGCATGCTAAATGCGGTCGTATTGTGTCCATAATAATAAAATCAATGAAATCCCAAGAACACGGCCATTAGCATGCACAACATAATCGTGTGTTATTTCCTCCATAAGCCTTGCCCAAGGCTTATACTGCTTGACACCATTTCATTTAAAAAAACTACTCCTTTTAAAAATATGAAACCCTAACCACCCATTTCTGCCTTTTCACTGCCATCACTTTATAAAACTCCTATTTATTTAGGCCCTAAGACCAATTACTGTTTAATTTAATGTTTTATTTTCCTTATATTTTGGAAATTTACTTAAAATTATTCTTATTTTATTAAAATTATTTTATTTATGAAATTTATAACTAAATATTAATTTTCAAGAAAAACAAAGGAAAAATCCCTGCCTACACGGGTCCCTGCATGTCGTGTGCATACACCCATGCATGGGGCTAGCTAGACGTGTGCTTGCACGCACGTCGCGTTCGTTTAGCACCTGAGTTGCATGCCTATATGCGTGCTTATATGCATAAGTGTTTCAGTCAGCACGCACGGCATGATTTGGGCAGCGTGTGCTACCGTTGGTCGGCGCGCTACTACTGTTTGGGAGGCATGCGCTGTCCCTTGGCTGACGTGCCCTTAGCATTTGTGCTGAGTCATCGTGTTGTTGTTGTCTCATCAGTTATCCATTAGTCACATCTATCAGTCATCGCGTCACGTTAGTCAATTTTTCCCTCCCTCCCTCTCTCCTCACAGATTCGCACTATTTGAAAAAAATTAATGACCCATTTTATTTATAAATAGGGGCTCTCTCTCAACCATTTCTTCACACTTCCTCTTCATTCTTACTTCCTTAAAAAGTCTCCTAGAGAGAGAGAGAGTGAGGACTTGGGAAGAAGGAAAGAAATAAGAAAAACATAGCACAATCTTCAAGTTTCGGTAAGAGAAATCTTCGTATTTTCACGTACATTCTAAGGAACATTTCTAGAAAATGTTAATTAGAATTATTTTATGATTTATGTGGGATAAAAATTGCATGTTTTAGTAGATTTTGAATTGTTAATTAATTTATCAAATGATTACTATGTTGAAATATAAATGATGCATGAGATATCATGATATTTGCATAAAGACGCATGAATATATTATAAAAATGGACATGTAGTCAAGCACCGTAATGTTTATTGCATGACATTTATAATTGTATAATCTATTAGATTATTATCTCTGAGGAGTTCTTTTTCTCCCCATCTAGTCTAAAAAGACGTGAGATGATCACTCCATGTTGATGACGGTGTACTCTCTAACGAGAGTGGTTACGCAATAAGATTGTAGGGTCACTGTAGTAACGTACAATCATGACTATAATTTATATGCAGGACCACTGTGGTTGATAAGGCTGTGATCGTAGAACGTGCCATGGTTTGGCAAGTCTTAAATGTGATGTGGTTTAGCAAGCCGTAAATGTGCTGAAATGAAAAGAACTTTGTCATTTCGTATTGCCCTCAGTAGATATAGATCGAAATAGTTTCTCGCGAAGAATAAATAAAAGATGAAACAAGAAGTCATAGAATGATTTATATTTATTTGATTTTCTCTATTCTATACATGATTGATATGAATGTCTTGATGTTAACAATTTTATAAACAAAATAAAAATATTTTCCTTATCAAAGAAATAAATTCACATGCAATTATCTTCGACGATAAACTATTAATGGTATATTTCTTTAAAGGTTTAGCACCTTTAAAATCTTAGCAATGTTATTTAAATATTATTTTTCTTATTGAGTTTATAAAACTACCCTTTTCCATGCCCCCTCAAATGAGGATGAGAGTGAGGACCCACTTATTGATTTGTCAATCAAAGCCTTTAAAGATCTCGTGGATCCCTGAGATGTTACGAGTGCATGTTTTTGTTCTGCACTCTGATAAGTCCAATTAGTAAAAAAAATTTGTATATTATTTTTGCCAAACTTTTGGCCTTAATGATATAAAATTTAGAACCCAAATTTTATTTTACAAGGGATTGTAATATCTATTCCGCTACATTTAATAAATTTTAATTCACTTGTAATATTTTTCTGTATTCTAGCTCCATTATGTTATTTTTAGTATTTGGGATGTCACAATCACACCTCTTCTCTCTCAACCCCCTAACTCTACCCATCTTCCAGCCTTATCTTCCCCCTTTCCCCTTACATCAAATCTGATTCCCCTAAATGAGGTAGAAGAAATCTACATGGAAGACAAGTGGCCTTTGGCACTTCACTCATCTTCGCACAACAGGGGCGGTAACTCAAGCCCCTCCGACCGCTTCAAATCGTCAGGCCCTAACTCTAGAGCGACCTCCACCAACCATTGCCAGCCTCTCAAGTTCTAAATCAGTAACTCAAAGCCCTATCATCGACATCCCCGACCCTCCTTCGAACCCACCCAACCATGTCTTTACATCACCAGCCCCTGCCACTGAAACTGCTAAAGAAGAAGAAACCTTTGAAAGGTCACCAAAGAGGGCCCGAGTTTGATGGGGCCAACCCCTCCACTAACCCATAGAGTTTGAACTTTATGGGTTCCTCACCTTTAAAGGCGAGAAGGAGGTCCGGTACGATGAGATCTGAAAGTTGCCAATCATCCCAGGCAAGTCTGTTCATGACCATACCTTGAGAACCCTTGGTATCTACAATGGTGTGTATAGGTTCATCAATTCTATCAGTTGGGAAAACTATTTTGTTGTTGATATGTTCGCCTATGTGGAACTCATTAAGGAGTTCTATACAACCTTCAAATTTCACAAACCCCTAAAATTCACTCTCCACATACCCAACCTTATTTCTTATCGATTGAGAGAGCGACACTTCAACCTCTCCATTACCTAGTTTAAGACGGCCCTTAGATTTGATGACCACAAATATACCTACCCCTATTATGATTTTTGTGAGGATTTCGACCCAGTAATAGTCTATGACAAAATTTGCACCAACCATTCAACTCCTTATGAACCCAGCAAATCAAAAGATCTCTACCTACGTGATCCATACATGAAGTACCTCCATAGGTTCCTCGCATACTCCTTTTCAAGATGCAAGGATAGACTCAGTATTATGTCCAAAATTGAGCTTTAGTTCCTTTGGTGCATGATGCAGTGAAGGCGAGTGAACTTGGGGTACCTGTTTGCCTCATAGTTTGCAAGCATCGTATCCTTCCACAGACCATTAATCCTAGGCTCGATCATCACAAGGCTAGCCATCTTCACCACCAAATTCGACATAGACGACACTGACCTCCATATTGCCTGACTGCAAGCCCCCTTGGATGTATGCACTTTAGACGACATGGGCCTCTTGAAAACAAAAAATTGTCGTCCCTACTTTACACCACTTGGGCCACTGTACCACACTATAAATGAATCAACAGCAAGCTGCGTGACCAACAAACACAACAAGAACTAGTCCCACCACCCTATAACTTCCAAGACTTTATGGACAGCACCATGATGCACATTAGGATAATCGAGACCAAATTACACTTTATGGAGTTCGCCCTCCATGAGTTGAATTAAAAAATAGAAGCCTTGACATAGGTGCTGACTCAAAATGTGTAATCATCCACCCGTCAATGCAATCGATGACCACCAAGGGAGTTTCTTATCCCTCTTCCTTTTACTTTACATTTATTTTGTACTATTTTATTAGTCATTTCTGCTTTATTTGTAATCATTTATTTTTTTCCAAAACACTTTACTTTGATAGCAATAACTTTTGTCTCGCAGCTCACTAATGAAGAGGCCACCAACCGATCAACTCAGTTCTCACTATAAAATGTTTACATAGCCTTACACAAGGCTTTGACCACATGAATCACAACCAGATGTTATTTCCCAATGTGCCCCACCTCCAAGTCACAAAACCAGGGGAGTAATCTATCCCTTCATTTTACTTTTCATTCTTTACATCACATTGGGGACAATGTGTAGTTTAAGTGTGGAGGAGAGAGATTTTGCATTTTACATTCTACATCTTAGGTAGCTAGTTTTTCTATTTAGCATCTCATTCTAGGCATTTAGACCTAGTCTAATTTTTGCTACACGACACATACACTTCCAACAATCTTCGACTCAAACCTTCACAATTGCTTCTCTATTATTTTTAAACAACTCGATTGGGGTATTTCAAAAATTAAATTGCACTCATAACCATATTTTAGGAATTGTAGATTATTTTTCATATTTTCACACTATGAATTTTTATCTTTGATTATATATTGAACATGACTTGTTTGAGGGCTTCCTACAAAAAAGAAAGAAATTTTTTTCTTATTTTTGGGTGAATATCAATAGTCAGAAAGAATTTTTCAATAACTTTTCCGGAATTGTGTGCTTTAAATGACTAAATCAAATTGATTATCGTGTGATGAGTGAGATGGAGTG
>NW_019014651.1:1112000-1130723 GCF_000150535.2 Carica papaya | reverse complement strand
GAAATGACTACAGTAGTGCTAGTAGGGACTTGAAACTATTACCAATTGAATAACCGGGTGCATTCATCACAAATGTTTGCCCTCGTGTCAAAAGGTTAGTGACATTTTAAGCAAGTAAAGGTGCTCAAGCTTTTTTATTGTTGGCATGAAACCAGTTGTGTGAATTCTTATATCTGGACAAGTTTAGTGGTTGTTCTACTAGTATTGACTATTTCCCTCAATGGAATTCTTGTATACTAAATTTGTAAAACTCTCTCATGTGATGTTTGGATGTTTTTAAAATGGTTATTCATTGGTGTGGTTCTATGAAACTTGAGCCTACAAATTACTAGTTGATGATTATTCTTGTTGCTTGAGGGTTGAGATGTAACATGCAGGTTGTGATAAAAGGATTGAGAATTAGTGAGTTGAAGGTGAAGAGCTAGAGATTAATGGAGTGTACAGTGTAATGCTTGAGGGCAAACACAAGATAAGTGTAGAGGAGTTTGATAGTGTCTTAAAACGACATCATTATCACCCACTTTTGGGTTATTACCCTTGCGCAAGGCTAAGTGTGCACGCAATAGTCAATTTAAAAAGAAAAAAAAAAGTGCGGGTTTAAAATCAAAACAGATCTATTCAAGCCAAGATTTGCAAACAGAAAATCATGGAGATCAATCTAGAAAGCTAGGGATGTGCCAAGAATCAAGGAAAGATTACAACTCAAGAAATAGAAAAAACCCTAGCCTTTACAGATATAAAAGGTAGGCTGCAATAGGTCCCCAAATCATCTTCCCTTCGGCCCAATGCTGCATAATGTAGATTTCCCTACTGCTGTACTTTTTCTTCTTTATATCTCTTCTCTCTTTTGATTCTCAAGAACTATTTTTTATTGAAGAGCCCCTCATGAGTGGATAACACTCTTTCTTTTCCTAATTGATAGATTTAACAAACTCCAACAATGTATTTGTGAGATCTAATCGAATCAATTTGAGTTTTATTTCAGAGCTGGTATTTATTTACTTCGTGCACTTATATATATTTGTTGTTTTAAATCTATTTGAACATGAACCGTCATAAGAGAAGAGAAACCACAGGTAGCTAACCGAACCCATCAAATCCGTAATTGTTTGAGTGGTTCTGGCACCAAGTAGCAATCAATGTCGCGTTGAGGAGGTAAGTAATCAAGTAGATTGATTCACGCATATGAATCCAGGAACTTGAATCATGTCCTTTTAGCTCTCAAAGTCATTGACAAATTAAATCCTATGGACGTTCTTAAGACTGTTTGGCAGCGAAGAACTAATTAACAAATGTTTCTTGGTTGGTTTAGGAATAAGGAAGGATTGATTGTTAGAATATTTTTGACAATTATAATTGATTTATGATATTTTGGATAAAACGAATTCTTGTATCTATGATCTATTATATTACTAGAGCTAACTATTTCGTCAACTAGGAATTCGTCTTATAATTGTTTTAGTTTCTAATTTGCAGTCAATAATTTGTTTAATTTAGTATGCTAATTGTTTATTTTATATTTTGCGTATTAGATGCTACAAAATCTCCCTTTATTTACTTTTTATTCATTGGTCAAGAAAGAAAATTAGTTTCCAATTCCCTGTAGATTTGATGATTTGATTCTAGATAGCTCAAAATTAGTCCCAACGATTGAATCTTGTATCTATGAGGAATTCCTGGAACATAAAAGTAATTTTATCCCTAAACACTTTCCTAATTGGGATTATTCCAAGAGATGGGCCAAGTTTGTCCAAGCTAGAAGGCTTAAGGCCCAAGTAAGATTAATGGGCTTAAAGAATCAAAAAGAAGTCCAAGCTTTGGGCCAACTCGAGAAGGCCTCAATGCCTTATCGTCAAGATGGGCCATGGCCCAAGGATGTCACACCCATAGGAAGCCCACGTTTGAGGAAGATGGCCCACATGTGCGCACCAAGGGCATATGCATTGCAAGGCCTGCTCGCATGTAAGTTAAGGTCGGGTAGCAGCCCCGCCCGCACAGATCAAGAGGCTTGCAATCACTGTACACAGAATCAACTATGTGCGCAAGCCCATTAGACGAACGCACGCGCCCTAAGCAGCCAGACCTGGAATCGACCCAGCCAGCCCGATGGGCCCGCGACCCAATTCGCAGGCCACCCTTGCGCGATCCGCGCAGGCCAGTCAGCCCAACCCGATTGGGTTGCTCCAAAATCGGCCTTCCCCTATTTTTTAAATTATTTAAATATTTATTTTATTATTTTAAAATTTTAAAGGGCTTTTGGACCCACTTTCAATTAACCATGTTTTAAAATAAAAATCTCACATGCTTAAATTAATTTCCACATTTATTTTACATGGAATTCACATGGGATAAACATTAGATTATTTTATTTATTATTTTAATTATAACTCTATCGTTTAGGATTATTTAATTAATTTACTTGAAATAGAATAATTATTTTATTATGTATTTATCCTAGATTAAGATAGAATTTTATATTAATTATTATTTTATTAATTATCTCAAGATTTTGTACTCATCTAGATTGTTTGGGAAAAGCTATAAATAGGCATTTGCCCCTAGAATGTAAACAACCACCTTTGAGAATAAATTTGAGAGAATTCTTGAGAGTTTCGGTTTTTCTTCTTTTAGCATTTTTACTAAAATTATCTTTTTCAAGTTCTTCGGGAAGCAAGAGTCTTCAGAAGTCTTGTTGAGCCAAGGAGTGGAGATCAACTTATCATTAAGTCCATGGCATTTTTTCTTTCCTTGTTTATTTTCTCTAATCTTTGTTTTTACTTTTCTTTTAGGATTGTAGATTAAATTAGAGGAATGAGTTTAATTGTAGGAGGTTACTGTTTCAATATTGCATATGTTGAGTGGGTTGCAAGAGTAGATTCGATCCTCTCATACCCTCCCATGTCATTTGACCATTATTACCAATACTATAATATTATTTTACTACTTAATTAGGAATTTATCTTTGGTGGATTCGACACCCATCACTGGTCAATCAGATTACTTACCTCCTTAATGCAGCACTGATCACTACTACGTGTCAAAATCACTCAAACAATTATGGATTTGGGTAGTACAACTAGCTGATTGCTGCTTCTTTGCGGGTCCGACGAGTCCTATTCAAACTGATTCAAAGACATAAAATATATATAGATATAGAAAGTAAATAAATACAAAGATTCAAATAAAACTTAGATTAACTCAATTCAATCTCATAATACATTAATAGAGTTTGCTAAATCTATCAACTAGGAAAAAAAAGCAAATCATCCACTCATGGTAAATTTTTAATACAAAATGAGTTTCTTGATGATTAAAGAGAAGAAGAAAGATGAAGGGAAAATGTGGAAGTTATAAATGCTTATGTGAGTGACATTGGGAGGAAGAGAGATGCCTCTTCTACTTGGAAGCCCCCAATCTTTATAACCCAAAGAGGCTAAGATTTCTTATTTCCTTGATTGGGATCTTTCATAATGATTTCAGCTCATCCTCAATTTTTCAAAATAATCTTTTCCTGATTTTTGGTCCTTATATCTTAACTGGAATGAGATCTTTTTAAGATTTAAAAAGCACGTTTTTTCTTCAAGTTGGCTGCTGTGCATGACACGAACCTTGGATAAGCTTATTTCGATTGCGTGCGGGGTCTACAAGCTTATATGCTGCCTTAGCCTTACCCAATGCTTGTTTGTTTGGGAACAGAACCTGTTATTATTTGTTGGATTGAGGTCTTGCCCATGGCTTGTTCCTAGTCTGATGACCTATTCCACGAACTCTTCCCATTTTCATGTTATTTTTCTTTATCTCATTCTTATCTCCTATATTACAACAAAATGTAGAAAATAGTTCGGATTAAATAGCACTTTATCAAATTCATAGCTCAAAAGTAGGCAATAAAGATGTTGTTTTTACACACTATCAAAGTTCCCCACACTTATCTTGTGCTTGCCGTCAAACACCACATAATACAAATCTTTAACACTTAACCCTTCATTTTCAACCCATCTACTCCCGATCATTCCATCACAACTTGTCTGTTACAATCCTTGAGTTGTAAAAATAACCATCAACCAGTAGTTCGTAGGTTTGGATTTCATGGAACCATAGTAATGAATAACCACTTTGACTAATATCCAAATGTGACATGAGAGAGTTTCACAAATTTTAGCACACAAAAAATTTCATTAAGAAGAACAACCAATAACCAATAGAACTGTCACCAAACCTGTCCAGATATAAGGATTTCATGCAATTAGTTCATGCTAAAAACAAAAAACTAATTTATAGATAACTTGATCACTTTTATTGCTTGCTTGAAATGTCACTAACCTTTTGACATGAAGACAAACATTTGTGATGAATGCATCCAGTTACTCAATTGGTCACAATTTCAAGTGGCTACTAGCCCTACTCATACTCATTTGACTTGAAATATTACTAACCTTTTGATGCGAGGGCAAACATTTGTGATGCATGTACCCAATTACTCAATCGGTCACAATTTCATTTGACTAGAGGAGTAGATTATTATTTATGCTCTTTTTTTTCTTTTTTCTCTTTTTTTCCATATTTCTCAATCTTAAACATGAACCATAGAATTATAAACATACAAATCTGAACAAGTTGTGTAATGACCCTCGAAATCTAAAAGGAAATATATACTAATTTGAGTGCGAAAGTGAAATAAAAAGTTAAGGTTTACATTCCTTACACAATAACTTAAAAGTACTAAACAAATATCACGGAATGAATTATCTGAAAGAAATGAGAAATGAGAAAAAAAAAAAGGAAACCATAAAGTATCTAGCATCTACTCGCAGCCTTCTTGTGGATCGAGCTCGGGAACCAGATCCTCCTGATCTGAAATGGTTAAATAAGGGGTGAGCTACACTAGCCCAGTAAGGACATCACACTATATCACTGGCACAGAAGCAAAAGTTGGTAGAAAACCAAAAACAACCAATGGAGCACTAAATTTAAACCAATACATTCATTAAAAGTAAAACCATTTACCCTTTTATTTACCATTGGGGAATCTGTAAAAACAACCTATAAAGACAATAACATCATACAGATCATAAATTCATGCATAATTAGTAACATAGAACATATCATAAATTCGTATTCATTAACAATAAACTAATCATCACCGTTTCTCGTTTCACCAGCCTACTAGTATCCATGACGATCCATAGGAGTGTCCCCACTACACGTGAATAATTTTCCTTAACAATCTTAATTCCAGGGTCGTCCCCATACCTCGTCCGGTATGAGCGCCAAGATATTAAACTTCAATACCCCGTTTGGTATGAGGGTGAAACGCGTCGTCCCCATACCTCGTCTGGTATGAGATAACGTTCATGGTAAGGTTCTCTATGAACCCGGTCAGTCCACCATCTCACAGGACACCTAGTGAGGCTGTCACGTTATCTGTTTATTAGATCACATCCCTTTCCTATTTCTCCTTAATCTCCGTTACCAAATTAAACACAATCACATGAACATATACCCAGTAACACAATCATATCTTAAATCTTAAAATCACACAATAGTTAAGTAAGACAGTAATACATGCATTTAAAATCCTAAACCAGGTACCATCATGTCTTTAAACTATAAAATAAATTAACAGGAATCAATAGAGAACAATGTCCGATTTCGAGCTCCATTAGCAATCCGTAATTAATTATGCATATTTATCTAACTTGTACAAAAGACTGTATTATTATTTATTCAAACTTCACATCTATGATAGGAAATAAGGAAAGGGGTCTTTACTTGATTTGACGCCGAAAGCTAAGTGGCTACTATGCTTACGGACGGTCCCTAGGTTCCCTGAATTTTTTTTCAGGAACTGAAACACGTTTACAGTACCTACAAATGTCCTAAATAACCTAAAAATTAGACCCAGTGCCTATTCGGCCAATTTCAGAATTCTGGCACGGCGCAGCCGCTGCCCACGGCGGTGACCCGCCACGGGTTGGCTGTTTTCGGCCAAATTCAGCTAAACTTGTATTGGTTCCTGTGAGAAAACACACTTAGAGCCCTCAGTTGGCTGAAAAAATATAGAAAACTGAAACTCACCGGTGGTGGGGCTATCTCTGGTGCGGCGGCTCCTCTAGCTCACGTTGCGGTTGAGTGTTTTGCTTCGGTCAACCTGTAGAGAAGGAAATGGTGATCACAACGGTAGAAAAATCACATCGAATGGGAATCGAGAAGGGCTTCATTGGATGCATTTTTTGAAACACCCCGCAGCGGCACCACCGAGCTTCGATGATATTTTTCGGCTAATTGGCCAGTTCTTTCACTCTGATTATGTCATGGGTGGGTTTAAAATTGAATTTCATACAAAAGGGAAAATATTTACCTCGTTTGGCGATCGAAAATTGCTCCGGTGCGGCGGCGGGTGGCGGTTGGGTTGTCTTCTCTAGCGAGAGGCTCTGGCAGCAAGGGTTAAGGTCTGGGTGCGGATGGAGTTATTTATACTCATCAACTTTTGATCTGGACCATCCATCACTTTTAATCTGAACCGTTCAATCGCGATTAAATAGGAAGTGAATCTGGACCGTTCATTGCTTTTCAATCTGCGCCATCCGTACGCGATCCAATCTGGGTCGTCCATGCGCGATCCAATTTGGGTCGTTCGTGCGCGATCCAATTTGGGTCGTTCGTGCGCGATCCAATTTGGGTCGTCCGTGCGCGATGCAATCTGGGCCGTCCGTGCGCGTTTTCAATCTAGGCTGTCCGTGTGCGCGGGAATGGATCTCAGCCGTTCGATCGCACGCACGCAGATCGCCCAGGTGGCCTCCCCCGTGTGGCCTCAGCGTCAGCGCCTCTGCCATCTGGCACGTCCAAGTTGGTCGGGGCTGCTGACCGGGCATCTGACGTGGTGTAATTTTTTTAAATTGTATTTTGACCTCGGTTTCTGATTTTTCTTTCAAAAATACCCTCAAAACCCAAATTTTCACCATTTTGTTTCCAAAATTGTTTTCAATTAAATTCTTAACTAATTTTTCACCCTTTTTATTATTATTATTATTATTTTCATTAAATCAAATTAAAATAAAATAAATTAAATTCAATTCAATTAATAGATAATTATATTTATAAAAAAAAATAAAATTAAAAATTAAAAAAAATAAATGTTGGGCGTTACAAGTTGTATTAGAATCTTCCTAAGCATTGGTATTGACTCAAAGATAATAGAAAATTAATTTTTAAAGGCAATCCTCAAAATAATCATGTTTAAAACACATAATAAAAAATAACTATTCATAGTGTGAAAAGATAAAAAATAAGATAAAAATTCTTAGAGGATGGTCGTAATTACAATTTGCTTTTTGAAATTTCACAATTAGATTGTTTTGAGAATAACTTAGATAGTTGTGAAAAAGTTGGGGCTAAGAGCTAGTGAAAGTATTTGTCTTGTGCCTTGGACAAGGTTAAAGCATGCAGCAATGAGTATCATAAAAAAACTTTGAGCGCAGCATAAGCAGTGCAACAAAATCTTAAAGGGAAACCTAAAATTCAGCATGTCCCTACCCCACACTTAAACTACATGTTATCCTCAATGTGATGCAAGATAAGTAATACGTAATGAAGAAAGCAGAAAACAAAAATAAATACCAAAATAGCAGTAAAAAGAAAGTAAAATTAAAATAAAAAAAGAAAGAATAAAAAACACCCTTGGTGCTTAACTGGTACGGGGGCATGTTAATTGGCACCTAGATTGGGTTATCAACTATGTCAGGGCCTCAACTTTCTTGTTCAATTTGTGTAAAGATTACTCAATGGAGTGCAGGTTATCATTGATCATTCATATGTGCAGCAGGGTATGGTCCATGAATTCTTGAAAATTAGGTGGCAGGGTACTTGGGGTTATTGGTGTTGGCATTGTAACACCCCAAAAATTTTCGTGCTTAATTTGTAATGTGAACCCCTATTTATTAAGGCCCTAAGACCATCTAAAACTCCTTAATGTTTTGTATTTTTAATTTTTTTAGATGAATATCATATTTCATATTTTATTTGGTAAAATAATTCTTGAAATGAATTATTTTATTTTATCATAGGAAAATTATATTTTATTTAAATAGATTTAGGAAAAAACAAAGAAAAATTCAGAAAAATCATGTGGGAACGCCTGCGGAAAAGATCCTGCTCGCATGGGAACGCCCATGTGGGGCGCCCACGGGAAGGATCTCGCCGGCATGTCGCACGCGTGTGCTTGCACGCGGCCAGGGCATGACGTGCGCACTGTGCGAACGACTCATCCGCACGGGGCATGAGGCACGGTCTATGCGCGTGTCCCATGCGCTCAGATGAACGCAGCTCTGTGTGACTTGTGCGCGTGCCGCCTGTGCAGTAAGCCTGCATGTGTGTCCCATCACGCATAGACGAGCGTGGCTCTGTGCCCCCTGTGTGAGCGTCGTCTAGGTGGTACGCCTTCGCGCAGTACCCTGCACTCTGTAGTCCTACACGTGTGGCAGGTTAGGGTAGCGTGCATTACCTCGGGCAACGTGCACCACCCCCTTGGGCGCCGTGTGCTGCCAATTAGGAGGTGCCTGCCGCTAGCTTGGGCAACATATTAATGTCACTTGGGCAGCGTGCCACTATCATTTGGTTGACATGTCTCCAATTTTTGTGTCGCCGTCACATCGCATCGTCCATCTGTTGATCATATCCATCAGTCGTCACCATCTCACATTTTCCATTGACTTTCTCTCTCCTCACCAAATTTTATCACCTGACGCAAATCTAACAGTCCTTATTTTCTATAAATAGGGACCCTCTCTTCACCATTTACTCATCACTTCCATTTATATTCTTCCATCCTCCAAGAGCTTTAGAGAGAGAGGCAATAATCTAGTGAGAGAGGGAGATGAGGAGAAAAAGAAAAGGCATAGGAAAATATCGAGATTTCGGTAAAAAATTTTGTATTTACTTCTAACATCCTAAGAAGCATTTTTAGACAAAACTAACAAAGTTAAACTAAACATTTGTAGGATTATTTTATATGCTTGAGTGAAATAATTTACGTTGTTAATTACATATTTTATGAACATATATGAACTAATTATTTTTGCATGTGAAATTTAAATGCTTGAGGTAAATATTGATATATGATACAATTGAAGGTGGAAAAATGATTAAGTATGAAATGATGTATAGACATGAAAAATATGTATTAGTATTGGCTTACATAATTCATAATATGTTTCGTTCGACTTTTTATCTCTGAAAGATTTCTATTTCTCCCTCCATCTAGTCTGAAAAGATGTGAGAATATCATTCCCTGTGGATGATGGCATACCATCTAATAAATGAAATGAATTGGTTATTCCACATGGGTAGTCAAAAATTCGTATTGCCCTCAGTAGATGGAAGTCAGAACGACTTTGCATAAAGAATAAAATGAAAGACAGTGCATATAATGATTTATTTAATTTTCTCTATTTTTAACATGATTGATTTAAATAACATGATTTAATTATGACGTGATAGATTTGATTTTTTTTAATAAACTAAATTAATTTTATAATTTAATAAAGAATCCTAACATGACTCTTGATGGTAAGTAATGATGGTACTTTTAATTATCCTTAAAATCTTATGATTTTATTTAAATATTATTTTTCTTACTAAATATGGAACTTACCCATTTCCATGCTCCCTCCAGATAAAGAAGATAGTAAGGAACCGATTGCTGACCTACCGCTTGAAATCTTTGAGGATCCCATAGATCCATAAACTTTTATGAGTGCATGACTTGTCCCGTACTCTGATGAGTACATTTATCTAACGATAAAAGTGGCCCTCTTTTGTATTTTGTTATTTTATATTTTATCCCCACTTCAAGTATCAGATATATATGTAATTAGGAACTCATATATTTTGTAAGGGATTTGAAATTAATTGTTCTGCCACATACATTTAACTATTATGCACTTGTAATCGATTTCTGTATCTGGCACCTTTATGGCTTAATTTGTATTTGGGATGTCACAAATAGTATCAGAGTAGTTACACAGAATAATCCCTTATAACTAAGGCTGTAGCTAGAAAATCCTTTTAAGATACTTAGGAAATATATCATCTTTAAAAAAACTAGACCACTAGCCCGTGTCTTCCTTTTCTTTTATATGAATGATGCGAGGAAGATCTTCTGTAGAGCGAATCGAAAGGCCTGAGGCCCAGGATCATCTGACCAAGGCTGAGTTTACTGAACTCTTCCGAGCCATCCAGGGTCTAACTGCAGCTGTAGGACAAAACCAAGTCAACCCTTGCCAACATCCTCTTGCCCCTGACTACCAACTAACCCAAATGTCTATCTCATACAACATAGTATAATTTATAAACTTAACCCACTCCACTTTGAAGGAGACCCCGACCCTTTACTGAACTCTTCCGAGCCATCCAGGGTCTAACTGCAGCTGTAGGACAAAACCAAGTCAACCCTTGCCAACATCCTCTTGCCCCTGACTACCAACTAACCCAAATGTCTATCTCATACAACATAGTATAATTTATAAACTTAACCCACTCCACTTTGAAGGAGACCCCGACCCTTTAGTAGCTGAAGCCTTGATCGTGCAGATAGAGAAATGTTTCTCTATCTTATACCTAACCGAGGAGCAAAAGGTCCTCCTAGTAGCCTTTATGCTAATCGATGAAGCCGAACATTAGCGGTGGCTTAAAAAGGAAGTCCTACCTGCCCCTACTACTTAGGAGGTTTTCATAGCCCATTCTTTAAAAAATTCTTCCCAGTTAATGTCCGAGATAAGGAGGAGGAATTTTACAACCTCCTCTAGGGAAACTTGACGGTTACCTAATAAGTAGCTCGATTTGTCCAGCTGTCTAGATTTGCCCCATTAATGGTCATCTTTGAGAGTCACAAAGTTAGAAAGTTTCTAAATGACCTTGTGTTGATATCGACGATCAGGTTGCGATGCTGATACCTAACTCGTATGCCAAGGTGCTAGAACATGTCCAATTGGCCGAAGACCTTATCTCAGTTAGACACCAACACATCGTCTGAGTTCGTATCCAAGAACAACACCAACGCATCACTCGAGTCCGTACCCAACAACAATAACACCAACCCCAAAAACCTAAAAGAAGACTGTCTGCCCAGTTAGTAGCTACCCTAATAAGTAATCCTAAGTTGCACCTCCCCAAACTTTACTTCTACCTACTTGACAACCTCCCTGACCTTCCCAACCATGCCAACATTGTGGTCGCTTGCATGGTAACTAGCCCTATCAAAATTTGAACAACGCCTGTTATAAGTGGAGAAGCACTCTGCACTTTGTGAAAGACCAACCCCAGCGGCCAAAGGACATGGCCAGACCAATAGCCCAGGGTCGTTGATACACCTTGATGAACCCGGTGCCCTCACCGCTCCTGTCTTCATCCAGAGTATACTTTTTATCCATGATATTTCTGTTAGAGCTCTGATTGATACTGGTGCTACCCACTCTTTCATTTCTTGTTCATTTATTTATAAATTAGATATTAGGCCTGAACCTTTAAGTGAAGTGTTAGCAGTAAAAACTCCATCTAGGAGTTTATTAGAAGCTCACTGTGTGAATAAAAATTGTAAAATAAAAGCTTCAAAAGTAAAACTAATAGTGGATCTAATACTCTTAGATTTTTCAGGATTTCATTTAGGGATGGATTGGATAGAAAAATAGAGGGAAATCATTAACTGTGAAAGTAAAGTTGTAACCTTGTGATCACCAAAACTGAAATAAAAATCTAGTTTTGTTATTTTCTAACCTCTAAATAGATAGGAATATGGATGTTGATCCCGATATACACCATTTTTACTATTTGTAACTTTTTAAAAGTCTTCTCAAAAGATCTACCTGGTCTGCCTCCCCCACGGGAGATAGAGTTTTTTATTAAATTGCTTCCTATAACACAGTCTATCTCAAAATTTGCATATCGCATGAGTCGTACTGAGCTCACATAATTAGAAAACCAGCTTTCCAAACTTCTTGGTTTAAAATTTATTTGTCCCAGTCATTCCCCTTGGGGTGCCCTGGTATTATTTATGAAGAAAAGGGACAGCTCCCTCAGATTGTGCATAGATTATATAGAACTCAATCAGGTAACAGTGAAATGTAAGTATTCTTCACCTCACATCGATGACCTCTTCGATCAGTTATAAGGAGCTATGGTCTTTTCAAAGATCGATCTCATATCAAGATATTACCAGTTGCAGGTCAAAGAAGAAGATATTCTAAAAACTGCCTTCCGATGCCGATAAGGCCTATATGAGTTCAAGGTTATGATTTTTGGACTAACTAATGCCCCTGCTGCTTTTATGGATCTTATGAACAGAGTTTTCCTGCATGTACTGGGTCACTACATCGCTGTGTTCATTGATAACATCCTGGTGTATTTTAAGAGCCCAAAAGAATGTGCAGTCCATTTGTCTCAGATATTGGAGACCCTTCCTCAGAACCAGCTATATGCTACGTTTAGGGAGTACTCTTTTTGGTTGGATCGAGTCTCCTTCCTTTGCGATGTAATTTTGGGCGAAGTAGTTTCTGTGGATCCATCAAAAGTTGAATTAATGATTAACTGGAATCTACCAACCAATGTAGCTGAGGTACGTAGCTTCCTTGATTTGGTAGGTTATTACTAATGATTCATCAATAGGTTTTCTAAGATTGCTGCTCCATTAACCCATCTCACCAGGAAATGTCTAACTTTTATTTGGGACTATAAATGTGGTGAAAGTTTGGTTGAATTGAAGTATTATCTCACCTCTACTTCGATGTTGATCCTTCCCAATAATACTGAAAGATTTTAGATTTACTGTGATGCATCTCATGTAGGTTTGGGTTGTGTTTTGATGTAGTATGGTTGGGTGGTTGCTTATGGATCCAAACAATTGAAGCCCCATGAGCGCAACTACCCTTCTCATGACCTGGAGTTGGCGGCTGTAATCTTCATTTATACGGTCAGACATTAAAAATTTATACTAACCACAAAAGTTTGAAATATATATTTTCGTAGAGGGAATTAAGCACGAGACAAAGATGTTGGATAGAACTCCTGAAGAATTATGACTGCAAGACCATCTACCACCCCGGTAGAGGTAATGTAGTCACAAATGCACTAAGCCATAAGGAGTCCACTTTGTTGGCCCAAACCATGGCCTCCAGTTGGAAATTAGTTGATGTTATACTGACACTCTGCCTTAACCACTATGGAAATGGTCCCTATCTTGCCCAGATCCAAGCTTTACCTGATCTTTTCATGACGATTTGGGAAGCTTAATCTACCGACTTAGAAATCACCAAAAATTTGAGCAAGTTTACTTCTAACAAGTTTCCTGATTTCAGACTCGCAGATGATGGATTGTAAAGATTTCGACATCAAATTTGGGTCCCCGTCACTATCAGAATAGATGTTCTCAAGGCTGCCCATGCCTCCAAACTGTCCATTCACCATGGGAGTATCAAGATGTAATGGGACCTAAATCATCAATATTGGTGGTCTGAAATGAAAAAAGACATTGTCGACTATGTCTTCCAATGCCTTACTTGCCAACTATGTAAGGCTGCATACTAGAGATCCAATAATTTGTTGTAAGGCCTCCCTATTCAGGAATGGAAGTGGGAGCATGTAACCATGGACTTTGTCACCAGTCTGCCCAGCACCTGTTCTGGTTGCAATTCAATATAGGTCATTGTTGACAGATTGACAAAGATTGCCCACTTCTTACCCATTAAAACTATATATTCCACTAGTAGATTCGCTTGTATATACATCGATGAAATTGTTTGACTCCACGGTGTCCCCTTATCCCTTGTGTATGACTGAGATCCTCGGTTTACCTCATATTTTTGGGACAACTTTTAAGAAGTATTTGGTTCAGAATTGTACTTCAACACTGCTTATCATCCTAGACTGATGGCTAGTCTGAACGTATTATCTAGACACTAGAAGACATGTTGTGCGCTTGCATCCTCAACTTTGGCGATAACTGATATGAATATCTTCCCCATTATAAATTACTTATAATAACAGTTATCATTCCAGTATCGGTATGCCTCCGTATGAACTGTACAGTAGGTCTTGTCGTTCTCTCACTTGTTGGAATGAAATCAGGAACCAGCATTATTTAGGATCTGATTACATCCAGAAAACTATCGAAAAAGTTTATATCATTCAAAGAAACTTAGCCACTACCTAGAGTTGCCAAAAAAGTTATGTCGATAAGTGTAGAAGACCGTTGGAATTTGTTGTCGGCGATCAAGTCTTCCTTAAGATTTTCCCTTACAACGGAAATATATTATTCGGTAAGAAGGAAAAGTTGAGTCCCACGTTATGTAGGACCCTTTCAGATCGTAAAATGTGTTGGACCCAGCGTATTGCCTTGCTCTACCATGAGAGTTTGTGGGTCTATATGATGTTTTCCATGTTTCCATGCTCAAAAGATACTACCTTGACCCTTCTCACATCATTCCTTTGGCGAAGTATGATCATGGCTAAGTTAACATGTAGAACCACTGTGGTTGGCACGGCCGTAGTCATAGATCGTGTCATTATTTAGCAAATCGTAAATGTGTTGTTGATTTTGTAAGTTGTAAATTGCTGTTATAAATGAAATGAATTGGTCATTCCACATGAATAGTTGGAAAACTGTATTGGCCTCAATATATGGAATTTGGAACGACTTCACGCGAAGAATAAAATAAAAGAGAGTGCATATCGTGATTTATTTAATTTTTTCTATTTTCAACATAATTGATTTGATTGACATGCTATGATTATGACATGATGCTTTCTAATAAAATAAATTATTTTCATAATTTAATAAAGAACTCTAATATGACACTTGATGGTAAATAATAATGGTACTTTTAATTATCCTTAAAAGTCTTATGATATTATTTAAATACTATTTTTCTTACTGAGTATATGGAACTCACCCCTTTCGACGCTCTCTCCAGATGAGGAAGATAGTGAGAAACTGATCGCTGACGTAACCCTTAAAGTCTTTGAGGATCTCGTGGATCCATAAACGTTTATAAGTGCATGACTTGTCCTGCACTCTGATGAGTCTATTTACATAATGATAGAAGTAGCCCTCTTTTGTATTTTATTGTTTTATATTTTGTCACCACTTCTACCCTCAAATATATATATAATTGAGAACTCATATATTTTATAAGAGATTTGATATCAATTGTTCTATTGCATATATTTAACTATTATGCACTCGTAATCTATTTCTGTTTCTAGTATCCTTATGCATTAATTTGCATTTGGGATGTCACAAACATTCTCTCTGTTTATTGTATCCTCTTCTATCTCGAAGAACCAACAGCCCAAGTGGTGCAAAGTAGGGGAGGTCATCCTTGACTTCCAGGAGGCCCATGACGTATAAGGATCGAAGATCTAAAGGTGTTTATGGGCATGTAAGATGCAAGTCTGTTTTATCTATGTCAAAGCGGGTGGTGAAGATAGCAATTCTGGTGGTAATCGAGCCCAAAATTAAAGATCGCTAGAATAAGAGGATGTTGGCGAATTACGAGGCAAACCAGTATCCCAAGTTCACCCAGCATCGTTGTATCATGCATTATAGGAAGAATAGCTCAGTTTTGGATATTAAGCTTAGTGTATCCCTATAGCCTGAAAAGGAATAGGTTAAGAATCGATGAATGTACTTCATGCAAGGGTCACGTAGGTGGAGGTTCTTGGACTTACTATGGTCATATGTGACTGGGGGATGTCATAGAGTTCGTCGTAGATGGTGACAGGCTCAAAATCGTCATAAAAATCACAATATGGATGTCCAGCCTCCTGCTCAAAAAATCCAAAGGCATCATTGAACTGGATAATAGAAAAATGAAAATGTCAACCCCATAGATAGTAAGAAATAAGATTTGGTGTGGAGGTTGAATTGAGTGGGTTTGTGAAACTAGAAGGTTATGTAAAACTCCCTAACCAGTTCCACGTAGGCTAGCACGTCGACGGTGGAAAAAGTTTTTTTTAGCTGATGGCATATATCAGTTTCAGGATATTGATTTTGATGTAAAGGGTTTTGAGATCGTGAACAGACTTACCTGAGACAATTGGTATCTGGTGGATTTCTTCGTACCGTTCCTTGTCTAAGTCATCTTCAAATACGATATTCCCACGAAGTTCAGATTTGGTGGGTTGGTGGATGATTTGGCCCCTTCAGACTTGAGCCCTCTTCGATGCTCTTTCGAGTGCTTTTTCTTCAACAGCTTCACTGGCAGTAGGTGATGGGGGGCTTTTGTTCTTGGTCATCCAACTCATCCTGGCTTCGTAAGTGGTGATGCAGTGTAAAAGAGAGTCGAAAATGTCAATAACAAGGCTTTGAGTTGCTGAGTTGGAGGTTGTGGAGCTTCTCGCGTCGGTTGGCGGAGGTTGTTCTCGAGTTGGGGCTCGCAGCGCAGATGCAGCCGGTGGGGCTTGTGACACCACCCCTGCAGTGTGGTGACCATAAAGGGTCGAAGATCGTTGGTCTTTCATGCAAATCTCTGGTGCCTTATTTACAGGTGGTTTTGGGTTAGGGATTAGGGATTTGGTGTAGAAGAAGAGGAAATGGAAGTTGGAAAGTGGAGAGGAGAGGTTGATTGTGGAGGTGGGAAGTGGGGAGGTTAGGGTTTAGGGTTTTGTTTTTAAACTTTAAAATTGGTGCATGGAATCTGCAGCCTAGGGCAAGGTTTACTCATGTTTTCCCCCCTTTCCCATTTTTTTGTTTGAGTCACTCATAAGCCTTGGGCATGGTTTGTGCAGATCTTACTATTGGAGGGTAAGCCTAACATAAGATTTTTTAGCATACCTTAAGTCTGGGGTATATCATAGACCTTGGGCAAGGCTTATGTGGAAACTAAAGGTGATGTTTTACTGGCTTTTTATGTTAGCCTTGGGCAAGGCTTACTCAGACATCATCGGATAATTATTCTGACTTCGGGGCCCTTATAACCTTTAGACAAGGGTTGCGAGAGGGTCTTGGGTAGAGTGTTGTGGGCTTGGCCACAAGCCTTGGGCGAGGCTTATGCGGCTATCCCAATATTTAGATTTTCTGACTCCATCACCTAAGTTCCCTATTCCTGCTCTGTAATCATCAAAGGAACTCAAGTTAACTCAGAAAGAAAAAGAAAAAATGTTGTAAATTTATTACTAGTGCGAATGATTAAAGTTGAAAGAAAATAAATCAAAAGTGGATGGGTTGTCTCCCATCAAGCGCCCTCATTTACTGTCAAACGCCGAATTGATCTTTGCTCACTGACAAGTGTTTTTTATAGGGGGTCTAAGGTGACTTCTTTAGTTTGCTGTTTGGAAAACCCCTCATAGAAAGGTTTAAGCCAATGTCCATTCACTTTGAAGATTTTGTATGTGTCTAGGCTTTCAGTCTCGATAGCACTATGAGGGAAATTGTTGGTGATGACAAACGGGGCTAACTATGTTGACCGTAGCTTCCCAAGAAAAAGCTTGAGCTAGGAATCATAGACTAAGACTTTATGCCCTATTGAGAATTGTTTCTTGGAGAGTATTTGGTCATGAAATGCCTTTGTCTTCTCTTCATAAATTCTAGAATTTTCATAGGCCTCATTTTGTATCTTTTCTAGCTTTTGTATCTGTAATTTCCAGCACTTATAAGTTTCTCCCAACTTCATGTTACAGCTTTTAATGGCCCAATAGGTTTTATGTTCCAGCTCAATGGCTAGGTGACAAGCCTTGCCAAAAACTAATCGATATGGAGACAAGTTGATAAGTGTCTTAAAGGCTGTCTGGTAGGCCCATAGAGCATCGTCTAATCTCAGATTCCAATATTTTCTGTTGAGGTTAGCCATTTTCTCTGAGATGGACTTGATTTCCCAACTAAAAACTTCCACCTAGCTGTTGGTTTGCAGGTGGTAGATGTTGGACGTGCAGTGGATGACATGGTATTTTCTCATAAAACCTTCCACCACTAGATTATAGAAGTGTGTTCCCCAATCATTTATCATAACCCTAGGGACTCCACACCTCACATGATTCCTATTTTAAGGAAGTTTATGATGGGTTTAGCATCATCGGCTCTTGTAGCCTTCAGAAACCCAAGCTCACGCCAGAAAAATAAAAAATAAAAATAAAAAAGAGAAGCCTTAGCATAAAGGGGGATAGGGGCGGGGAAGCAAAGAAGAAGAAAAAGAAAAAGAAGAGGAAAAGGAAGAACAAGAAAAAAAAAAAGATAATGAAGGAAGCGTGGTGCGCAGCACACGTGGCTGAAAAAGAAGAAGCTGTGTGTGGTGACGGGAGTGCGGCACGTGCTGCCGAAGAAGAACGAGCTTCGCGGTGCCAAGCAGATATGATCCATGTGAGGCAGATTGTGACGTGACGTTTCTAATATGTTCGAGATCTGTACGAGGCCAAAAATTAGGGAATCAAATAGGGAAGACCGAGACCAGACTGCTGGAGAAGATGACCGGAATACAGCGGCTAATCGTGCGATTTTGTAAATCTGGATGCTTTTCGGCACAATTTCACCATATTCATGCTAGATCCAAACGTGTGAGAAGTTCTATAGAGAATTATGGTCAGTTTGCAGTGGCGAGCGGTGGTTCCAGTGGTGGTGTGTCTCAGTCCGGCTGCTGGCGCGTGTCTAAGCACGTGGCGATGCGTGTTAGGCGTGTGTGGTGGCGCGTGATGACCCCGCAACTGGTACCGCGTGCCAAGGTAAAATTAGGTTCTCTC
>NW_019014651.1:1084450-1100593 GCF_000150535.2 Carica papaya | reverse complement strand
TGCTAGAACCGGATGTTTTAGGAACCTCTTTTGATTCTACCTTAGGCTTGGATGACAAAGCCTTATAACATTTCCTCTAATTTGATTTAAATGATGAAGTGATGGAAGAAAAATTACTTGCATTCCTTTTTCTCTTCAATTGCTTCTCAACATTCGAAGCAAGGTGAAGCAAATCTTCTAGCTCCATATGAGCCTGCAATTCGACAACATTAGAAATCTCCTTATTCAAACCATTAAGAAATCTAGTCATTGTAGCCTCACTATCTTCCTCGACATTTGCTCTAATCACGACCATTTCTATTTTTTTGCAGTACTCCTCAACACTCTTAGAACTTTGTGTAAGATTTTGAAGTCGATTGTACAACTCTCTATTGGTACAAATCTTCTTCTCATGATGGACTTCAAATCTCTCTATTCTTCAATAGTCCTCTCCCTATTTCTTTTCCACTTCTTCTTTGTATTATTCCACCAAGTAACAGCATAATCTTCAAAACAACAACGACAAGTTATAGTTTCTTGGATTTAATGTAGTTATTGCAATCAAATTGTAATGACCTAGAACTTAAAAGGAAATATAATCATAAATTGAATGTGAAAGTGAAATAATAAAGTTAGGGTTTATATTCCTCACACAATAATTTAGAATAACCAATAGGGCTATGGGAATGACCCTTCTAAAGGAACAAATAAAAAATCAAAGAAATAAATAGAAAGTAAACAACTAGGCATCCTATTTGCAACCCTCTTATGGATCGAGATCTGGATTTTAATCCTCTTGATCTGAAATATTTAATAAAAGCGTGAGTTATACTATCCCAGTAAGAATGTCACACTACTCACCGATACAGAAATGAAGGTTGGTAAAAATTATAAAAATAACTAATGGAGCTCTTAATTTAAGTAAATTCATGTATCATAAAGAAAATCATTTATTGCATACTTACCATGGCAAGATTTTCAAAAACTAACCTATAGAGATAATAACACAAAAATAACATAATCTCATATTCAATTAGCCAGAACAACAACTTTCTCATTTTTATTTGCTTACTGGTATCCCTGGAGGTCCATAGGGATGTCCCATTACGCATGAACCCATAACATAACTTATCAACTAACCAGCCGTCCCCACACCCCGTCTAGTATGAGCACCAAAAGTACAATCCCTCAATACCCCGTCCAGTATGAGGGTGAATCAGGCCGTCCCCATACCCTATCTGGTATGAGTGCCAAAAATATATTTCTTCGATATACCTTCCGGTATGAGGTAACGTTCACGGTAGGGTTCCCTATGTACCTGATCTATCCACTATCTCACAGGATATCCAATAAGACAACTGTTTTGTTCATTCACTTGACCAAAAAATTTTCCGTTTATATTTAATTTTCAATTTCACAATTCAATTGTAAATCACACAAGACAAACGGTACATGCATCAAGGAAATACAACTGAATCATCTTACCAATTTCAGTGTATTATCATGCATTTAAAACTGTAAAATCAAACAATCAGTTAAAACATGATGAACAGTGATAAATAACGGGTTCTAGCTCCATTAGTAACTTGTAATTAATTATTGAAAATTTCTAAATTACGTAAAATTTTGTATTATTTATAATTAGACTTTAATTCCATAATAGGAAGTAAGGTGAGGGATTCTTACCTGAATCGGTTTCTGAAACACTAAACTTTCAGCTGCGCCTAATGACGATCCTGAGTTCCCTAAATTTTCCTTTGGAGATTAAAACACGCTTCAAGCACCCAAAAATATCTTAAAACTCCAAAATCGATGTTAAAAAACTTTTTCAGTCAATTTTGGAATTCCGGCACGGTGGCACCGCCGTGCTCTGGCGGCAGTTTGCCTTGAACTAAGCATTTTTTGCTAGTTTTGGCCGATTTCAGCCAGTTTTATACTCATCTGTGCAAGAAAACACGTTAAGTAACCTCACTTGACCGAAAAAATCAGAAAACAAAAACTTACTTGTGGTGAAATTTTTCGGTGCAGCGGCTCCGCCGGCTTACCTTCGCGGTTCGGCATTTTTCTTCGGACAACATGTAGAAAATAGAATGGTGAATACAATGGTAGAAAAATCACATGAAATGAGAATCGGGAAGGGGCTCATCGGGGGCAGTTTTTGGTTTTTCCCGCGGTGCTACCACCAGATTTTACCAGCAATTTCTGACTCATCTGCTGGTCCTTTTAGTCCGATTTGGCAATAGGAGTGTTTGAAATTAAATTTCGAGCGAATGGAAAAATGTTTACCTTTCTTGGTGGTTGGAGGTGGCTCCGGCGCGGCGGCAAACGGTGGTCGGCTCCATTTTCCAGTGATTGGTTCTTCTTCTCTAGTGGGGGGTTGGCGGCTAGGGTTAGGGTTCGGTGTGAATTGAGATATTTATATTCATCTCTCTTTAGTCTAGACCGTTCATCGCATTTGATCTCAACCGTCTGATCGCGTTTAAAGAAAAAATGAATATGGACCGTTCATCGTAATTTGATCTAGATCGTACAATCGCATTTAAAGAGAGAACAAATCTTGACCGTTCATTGCATTTAATCGCGATCGTTCGATCGTGCCTGAGGAGGGAATGGATCTGGACTGCCCACGCACGTGTGAATAAATTCAGACCGTTCGATCGCGGACATGCAGATTGCCAACATGGCCTCCTATGTGGCACCGAGTCAGTGTGCCTTGCCATGCAGCGCGCTCCAGTTCGTCGGGGCTACTGACTGGACGATCCTATGTGGTACATTTTTCTTTAATTATATTTTGACCCTCTAGTTTCTGATTTTTCTTTCAAAAATACCCTCCGAATCCATATCTTCACCCTTTTTTTCTAAAATTATTTTCAATTTCATCCTCCACCTAATTTTTTTTAATTTTTACATTAAATAAAAATTTATAAGCATAAAAATTATATTTATATATTTTTATTTTTATTTTTATTTTTTTAAAATTAATCCCGGACTAAATTTCGGGTCTGGGTATTACAACTCTCTATTCCTTAAAAGAAATTTGGTCCTTCAAATTTGTCTCTCTCTCATTTAATCAAATAGTTTGGGATATTGGGCTCTGAAGTCTGATTCTAGCTCCCATGTGGCCTCTCTCTGTGTATGATTCTTTCATAGAATTATCGAAAGGAATTTCTCAGTTGTGGAGTACTCTGCTCTTATGGTCCAGAATACCCACCAGTATCTCCTCGTTGAACAGATCCTCATATAGTGAAAAGGCCTCGTGGGCCAAGATGTGAGAGTGGTCCGGGTTGTACTTGTGTAGTATGGACATATGAAACATATTATGGACCCTGAATAGTTCTGGAGACAGTGTCAATCTGTAGGTAGCAGTATAATTCTATCTAATATTTCAAATGACCCAATAAAATGGGGATTTAGTTTTTCCCTCTTTTCAAACTTACTGATTCCCTTGAAATGAGTGACCTTAAGGAACACTCGATCACCTTTATCAAATTCTAAATCCTTCCTCTGGGGATCCGCATAACTCTTTTGCCTACTCTGAGCTGTTT
Organism: Carica papaya; assembly: GCF_000150535.2. The sequence goes on along the minus strand of NW_019014651.1, from coordinate 1,097,069 downwards.
GGATATTCTTTCTGATCTTAACTATTTTGGCTGTAGTCTTCTCCACAAGATCTGGATCGAACAATTTTATATCACCCACCTCTTTCCAACAAATCAACGATCTACATGGGCGGCCATATAATGCTTCGTACGGAGCATGTGAATACTTGTTTGGTAGCTGTTATTGTAGGCGAACTCTATTAAGGGTAAATGATCATCCCAATGGCTCTTGAAGTCAAGAACACAAGCTCAGAGCATATCCTCCAGTGTGCGGATCATCTTTTCTGCTTGTCCGTCAGTCTGAAGGTGGAATGCGGTACTAAGGGAAAGTTTCATTCCCATGGCTTGTTGAAAACTAGTCCAGAACTCAGAAGTGAACCTGGGGTTCCTGTCGGACACTACAGTCACTGACACTCCATATAACCTTACTATCCTTATCGGACACTACTGTCACTAACACTCCATGTAACCTAACTATCTTCCGGATATACATTCTTGCTAGCTTGTCCAAGGAGTCGGTCATCTTGATGGCCAAGAAGTGGGAAGACTCGGTGAACCGGTCAACGATTACCCAAATGGCATCATGTCCCAAGCGTGCCCTAGGCAATCCTGTCATGAAATCAATTATGATGTGTTCCCATTTCCATTCCAGAATTAGTAATGGCTGAAGTTGGCCGTCTGGGCATTGATGCTCTACCTTGACTTGCTGACATACTAAACACTTGGAAACAAAGTCGACCATATCTCTTTTCATTCCATTCCACCAAAATCGAGGTCGCATACTTTGATATATCTTAGTACTTCTTGGATGCATGACAAACTTTGAGTTATGGGCCTCAGTCATGATATCCCTTTGAGCTCATTGTCACATGGAACACACATCATGTCCTTAAATCTAAGCAACCCATCAGTAGAGACTTGAAATTCTGAATTCACTCCCTATTCTGCATCTTTCTTGAGGGCTGCTAGGGTGGAATCGGCAGATTGAGCTTCCTTTATTCTCTGGATCAACTCAGGTTGAACAGTCAAGTGGGTTAAGCATGTAACCTTCTTCAGGTCCTGAAGTCGTACCTGTTGTGTGGCCCCTATTATCCTTCATTATGAAACTATTAGGTGAGCTAATATACCTGCACTTTTTCTACTGAGTGCGTCGGCTACCACGTTGCCCTTACCCGGGTGATACAAAATATTGCAATCATAGTCATTGAGGAGTTCTATCCATCTTCTTTGACGCATGTTGAGATCTTTTTGAGTGAATATGTGTTTCAAGCTCTTATGATCGGTATAGATCTGAAAAGTCTCCCCATACAAGTAATGGCGTCAAGTCTTCAAGGCGTGGATAATCGCAGCAAGTTCTAAATAATGGGTGGGGTAGTTTTTCTTATAACTCTTCAACTGTCTGAACCCATAGGCTATAACCTTCTCATGCTGCATCAAAACACAACCCAACCCCAGGTAGGAGGCATCATTATAAACTATATATCTATCAGTCCTGCTCGATAAGGCCAACACAGGTGCAGTAGTCAACCACTTCTTTAGTTCTTAAAAACTCATTTCATAGTTCTCGTTCCATTCAAACTTGACATGCTTCTTTGTGAGCCGAGTCAAAGGAGCAGTTAGGCTAGAAAATTATTCCACAAACCTGCGGTAAAAACCTGTCATCTCCATAAAACTACGAATTATCTTAACTGAGGTTAATTTTTTCCAGCTAAGCACTGCCTCAATTTTTTCGGAGTTCATTGACATTCCATCTCTTAATATGATGTGCCATAGGAAGGTAGTCTACTCGAACCAGAACCTATACTTACTCAACTTTGCATACAACTTCTTTTCTTTGAAAACCTGTAAAACTTGAGTCAAATAGTGAGTGTGTTACGCTCTGCTTTTTGAATAGACTAGGATATCATCAATAAATACAATGACGAACTGATACAGGAATTATCTGAAAACCCTGTTCATCAAATCCATGAAGATAGCTGGTACGTTTGTTAGTCCAAATGACATGACCAGGAACTCATAATGTCCGTACCTGATTCAAAAAGTTATTTTGGGAATGTCTTCTGCCTTGATCTTTATCTAATGGTAATCTGAATGCAAGTCTATTTTGGAGAAGAGCTGGGCATCTTGCAACTGATCAAAAAATCATCTATCCTAGGGAAGGGATATTTATTCCTGATCGTGACCCTGTTCAGTCTTCTATAGTCAATCCATAACTTTAATATCTCATCCCTCTTCCTTGCAAATGTGACTCCGGCACCTCAAGGGGACACACTATGTCGGATGAATCCATTATCCTGTAATTTATTGATCTGTTTCCTCAACTCCTCCATCTCAACACGACTCAGGCAGTAAAGGACAACCGAAATAGGCTGGGTGTCTGGTTGAAGATCTATGGTGAATTCAACTTCTCTATCCATTAGTAGTTTGGGTATTTCATCTTGGAACACATCTGAGAAGTCTCGGACGATTAAATCTCTCGAATACAAATTTCTTTCTTAGGTTTGCCTAGTTAGAGAAAATAGCCGAGTTAAAACACTTAATAATAGAAAAAATTGACATGAGGGAATAATGTTTAAATTTTTTTATTAATTTGTAATTGACTCTTCATTAGGATGGTTGAATACAAGTTTCTAAAGAAAATAATCTATGGTGGCGTGATGAGCCGCTAGCTAGTTCATTCTTAGGATTACATCAAAGTCCCCGTGTCAATCTCTATTAAGTCCACACTTAATTTTTTAATGCTTATATCTATGATACATGCTCTGTATATAACTTCCCGTAGTAGTGTCTTACTCCTAGGAGTAGGCACAAACGATAAAGAATCAAGTCTTTCAGGTAATACATTCAAGTTTGATGTAAAAGCATGTGAAACAAATAAATGTGAGGCACCAGTATCAATCAAAATATGTGGAAGATGATTATAGATAGTGTACGTACCCCGTATCACGTCTAGGTTGGGTTCTGTATCTTGTTGAGTAAGGTTATAAACCCTATCCTGGATAGGAGGTCTGGCCTATTTCTGATTTCTCGGGCACTCTCTCGCATAATGCTAGGCACTCCCACATATACGGCAAGTATTTTTTAGCCAATAGTAGGGTCGGTCCCCATGATCCTTGCTACAATGTTGGCAAGTCCTATCGCGTCCTATTGTTGGAATATGAGGAGAAGCCTGAGTCATTGGCCTAGGTCTCTTATTCTGCTAAACAGGTGCAGTAGGTGCTAGTCTGTGGTGTTAAACCGAGGGCCTAAGGTTCCTTACAACTGGAGGAAAAATGCAAAGGTTCCACTCCACTAGCTGTGTTTTGGCCAAAATGGTCGAATAAGTACAGAGTTCGAACACATACAGCTGCTGTCTAATATCAGGATGGAAACCTCACTCGAACGTCCTTGCCTTTCTGCCTTCATCCATCATGCTCTCAGAGGAATATCGACCCAACTCTAGGAACTTTTGAGCATATTCTAATATAGTCATATCATCGTAGACTAGGTTTGCAAGCTCAATTTCCTTTAGATGTCATAGATGCACTAGGAGGTACTCTGCATTGAAGGCCATCAAGAATTATTCCCAAGTGACTGGAACGGGCAGGGTGGCCTGCTTGAGTTGCCACTAACGGCCTGCCTCTTCTACCAGCATGTAGGTGACAAGTATGACTCTCTGTTCGAAAATCACCCCAAGAGTTGTGAACACCTTTTCTGTTTCAGCTAACCAGTACTCGGCCTTTTCAAAAGAGGATACCCTTATAAAACTAGATGGATTTAATCTTTTATACCTCTTAATGTAGCTTAGGTCCATCATGGGAGGAATTGAGTCCCATGGAAGAGGGACTGGATTGTGCTGGGGATGGACTGGATGGCCCTGTGGTGATACTGGATGATACGGTGGTGGTGTCAGGTTATGCAGTTAGGGCACCGGGCTATACTATGGTGGTGCTGGATGATGTAGTTGGGGCACTGGACCATATTGTGGTGGTGCCAGATAGTACTGTGGAGGAGCAGGGCCGTACTGGGGTGGCTCAACCTGTGGCAGCGGGGGAGGGTTAGGTAGCTTCCTCCTTTCCTCCCGGGCCTACTGGACAGCAATTAGTCTCTCCATCATTTTAAATAGTCGGTCAACATCTTCTCGAAACAAACCCTCCCAGATTGCTCGGTTTAGTGGGGGTCTTTCTCTCCTCATCTATCTGTACCTGCATTCACAAGGAATGGTTGAGTGATGATTCATTTTTTTTGTATTTTCCAAGGTTTTTGTGTAAGGAATGGTTCCGAGGAACACGACTCTGATACCAACTGTAACGACTCGGAACCTAAAAGAAAATAAAATCATAAATTGAATGCAGAAGTAAAATAATAAAGTTAGGGTTTACATTCCATACACAATAATTTAGAATACCCAATAGAGCTACAAGAATGACCATTCTAAAAGAACAAACGAAAAATCAAAGAAATAAATGGAAAGTAAACAACTGGGCATCCTATTCGCAACTCTCTTGTGGATCGAGATCTGGATCTTGGTTCTCTTGATCTGAAATGTTTAATAAAAAAGTGAGCTACACTAGCCCAGTAAGAATGTCATACTATTCACCAATATAAAAATGAAAGTTGGTAAAAATTATAAAAATAACTAATGGAGCTCTTAATTTAAGTAAATTCATTTATCATAAATTAAATTATTTATTGCATACCTACTGTAGCGAGATTTCAAAAAACCAACCTATAGAGGCAATAACATAAAAATATCATAATCTCATATTCAATTAGCCAGAACAACAACTCTCTCCTTTTATTTGCTTATTGGTATCCTTGAGGGTCTATAGGGATGTCCCACTACGCGTGAACCTATAACAAAACTTATCAACTAACTGGCCATCCTCATCCCCGTTTGGTATGAGCGCCAAAAGTACCATCCCTAAATACCCCGTCCGGTATAAGGGTGAATTAGGCTATCCCCATACCCCGTCCGGTATGAGAGCCAAAAATATCTTTCCTCGATACCCCATCCAGTATAAGGGAATGTTCACGGTAGAGTTTTCTATATACCCGGTCCGTCCAGTATCTCCCAGGATATTCAGTAAGACAATCGTTTCATTCATTCACTTGACCAAATTTTCCGTTTGCATTTAATTTCCAGTTTCACAGTTCAACTGTAAATCATGCAAGACAAATAATACATGCATCAAGGAAACAAAACTAAATCATCTTACCAATTTCAGTATATTATCATACATTTAAAATTATAAAATCAAACAATCAGTTAAAACAGGACGAATAGTGATAAATAACAGGTTCCAGCTTCATTAGTAACATGTAATTAAATATCGAAGTTTTCTAGATTATGCAAAATTCTGTATTATTTATAATTAGACTTCAATTCTATAATAGAAAATAAAGTGAGGAATTCTTGTCCGAATTGGTGTACGAAATACTAAACTTTCAGCTACGCCTACTGGCAGTACCGAGGTTCCCTGAATTTTTCTTTGGAGATTAAAACATGTTTCAAGTACCTAGAAATATTGCAAAAATCCAAAATTGGTATTAAAAATATTTTTTGGCTGATTTCAGAATTCCGGCACGACGGCACAGCCGTGCTCTGGCGATGGCATTACCACCTGCTGCGGCAATTTGTCTCAGACTAGCCATTTTTGGCCAATTTTAGCCAATTTCGACCAGTTTTATACTCATCTCTGCGAGAAAACATGTTAAGGGGTTTCGGTTGGCCGAAAAAGTCAAAAAATAAAAACTTACTGACGACATGATTTTTTCGGTGCGGCAACTCCATCAGCTCAACTTCACGGTTGGGTATTTTTCTTTGATCAACCTTTAGAAAACAGGATGGTGAATATAATGTACAAAAAATCACATGAAATGATAATCGAGAAGGGACTCATCGGGGCTATTTTTGATTTTTTCGCGGCGGTGTTGCCAGGCTTTACCCATGGTTTTAGTATCATTCGTTAGTCCTTTTGCTCAGATTTAGCCATAAGGGTGTTCAAAATTAAATTTCGAGCGAATGAGAAAACTTTTACCTTTTTTGGTGGTTGGAGCTGGCTCTGGCACGGTGGCGGGCGGCGTCGGATCCCTTGTCTGTCAACTGGTTCTTCTTCTCCAGCGGGGGGCTAGCAGCTAGGATTAGGGTTCAGTGTGAAATGAGATATTTATACCTGTCTCTCTTTAATCTGGATCATTCATCGCGTTTGATCTCGACCGTCCGATCACGTTTAAAGATGAAATGAATCTGGACCTTTCATCGTGATTTGATCTGAACAGTACAATCATGTTTAAAGAGGGAACGAATCTGGACCATTCATCACGTTTAATCACGACCATCCAACCACGCTTAAGGAGGGAACGGATCCGAACCGTCCACGCACACGGGAACAAATCTGGATCGTCCGATTGCTGGCACGCGGATTGCCAGTGTGACCTCCCGTATGGCACTGAATCAGCGTGTCTTGCCACACGACGTGCTCTCGTTCATCGAGGCTACTGACTGGGCAGTCCTACATGGCACATTTTTTTATATTACGTTTTGACCCATAGTTTCTGTTTTTTTTTTCAAAAATATCCCCGAATCCAAATTTTCACCTCTTTTTCCCAAAATTATTTTCAATTTCATTCTTCTCCTATTTTTTTTCTAATTTTTATATTAAATAAAAATTTATAAGTATAAAAATTATATTTATATATATTTATTTTTATTTTTATTTTTATTTTTTTAAGATTAATCTCGGGCCAAATTTTGGGTCCGGGTATTACACACATACTAGTTCAATCTTCTTTTCCCAATCCAAGTAAGTTTCACGATCCATTCTTCCATGAAAGGATGGAATCTTCAATTTAACACCACCAAAGTTGTTATTATTGTTGTTTCTTGCTCTTGGTTGCACCTCCTCTTCTTCTTCATTATCACCGCATGATTCATCACCTTCAAAGTCATTACTTTCTTAAACTCTATTTGGAAATCTCCTACCATGCATGGCTGGATTAGGAGCATTTGGTGGTTGCCCCCTTGTATCCGAAACTTCTAGCCTCTCCATTCGATCAATAATCTCACCATATCTTTTATCCATAGCTTTCATCAGTTCTGTTAAGGCTTGGAACCTATCTATCTCATTTTGTGAATTATTTGCTTGTCCACTCATCTTGTATTAAGCTGCAAAACAAAGTTAATAAAGCAAAATAATAGTTCCTCATGTCACTCCCTCGTGTGTTTCACTCAAATAATGGTATCATTCAATTTCACTCATGTTTAAATTTTGACTTTTCTCTAGATGAACTCACACTCAGCCTTTTACCACTCCAATTCTCTTGTTAAGATTCGTTGTAGAGAATCAAAGCTTATACAAACGTGTTGAATTACAATGAGGAATAGAATAAACTAAGTTGGAAGGAAATAAAAGATAATTTGAATGAAACTTAACCAATAAATGGAAATAAAAGATAAACCCGAATTCTTAGAAAGAAATATGATTTAAAAGAAATTTTAATCTAGGAATGCAAACTAAATTTTTGTCTTAACTCCTTTTCGAATCCTCTTTTTTCTTTTAATCTCTTTTTTTATTAGCTCTTGATATTCTTTTTTTTTACTTTCTTTTTCACCTTCTTTCGATTTTATTTTGTTTCTTTTTTTATGTAACACAACAAAAATAAACTTGAATGGACTAAGTTTTGGATGACAAATAAATCACAAGGTGATGGAGAACAACAAATAATTAAAAATAATAACATAAAACAAGTTGAAACTAATGGAATAACGAAAGGACACTAAACTGATATGTTTGATGCTAAACAATAAGAAATGGATATGGAGGATAGAAATGGAAACAAATACTTGAAATAATGAAACAAAAGTAAAGTGATGAAACACAAAGGATATAACCTGATTTAAAGCCTATGCTCTGATACCAAACTAATACGAACAATGGGTATATTAAACTTGAGACCTAATATCTTTACGCTTGGAAGCAACCCCTTGGAAAGCTAAATCAGATTTACCAAGTCTTTGACCTAATTCAATTCATGAAAGAAAACTTTGGAATAAATCCGCAACCCAAATTAACCCTTGAAGGGAACGTTTGATAAACTACTCACAAAGTAATTAGTTTTGCTCATAGGAACCTTGATTTAAACAAGAATCAGAACAAGAGAAAAATCTCTCTTAAGAAACCTTGCAATAAGTAAATTCATATATCAATTTTTGTTTATAAAAGAGAATACCACTATTTATAGATGGAACAACCCTTCCAAGATAAGTTTTAAGACTTCTAAGAGTCACAACTCTTCATATTATTAAGTAAATATTTTTATTTAATAAGGAAAAGTAAAAGCCTAGATACAATAAATGAAGACAACTAAATCTAATGTATCTAAGTCATAATTAATTCTAAAACTTTGAGCCAATTATTTATATGATAAAATCTGAATTTGATTGAGTTTCTCTATGAAATTTGTAGGCCCAGATGTGTAGATAAGTTTAGGATTTTGAATAACCTAATTTGGACATCATAAGCCCAAGTTATGGCCCATCCAAGCAAACTAGTTCAATTTCATATTAGACTAGTGTAACTTCTACTTGAATTAATGTGACCAAGCTTTGATTTATGTTATTCAGCCCAAACCCAATAGATGCTTCCTTGTTGCATTCTTGAAATTTGTTAATGTCATTCCATAAGCTTTGAATCATTCCGTTTAATGCGTCCTTCAATTTCTTCAACCTCACTCTTGTAATCAGACCATTAGGTAGTTGAATTGGATCTATATTCTTGTATCCTGCCTTATTTGCATCAGGCGTGAAAAAGTGATGCTATTTAAGAAGTGATGACTATTGATTTAAAGATCTTTGACAAAGTGGTGACGTGGGGTAAAAATTTAACAAAAATAATATGTTTAAAAATAGTTGAAGTCTCCATTAATCTCATTGGAAGTAGAATCAAATGTTAAAAAAAAAAAAAGTCATTGGTAAAAATATGAGATTTTTTATGCGAAACCTAGAATAAATCAATGTGATAAAAAACTCTAACATACAATTTAGCGTGCAAAACTTAAATCCCCAAATAGAACTTCCCTACTTAACCCACAGTAATTGCAAAATAAGGTGATTAGAAAACAAAGAAATAGAATTGAAAATACGTCACAATATTACCTCGATAAGTAGATTTGATTCATAACTCAACGAGGCGGTTGGAGAACCTCTCCACAGAGCACTTAAAAAGCTTACAAATAAGTTTGAAGTTTTATTGATTTTAAATTAATGTGTTTACAACTACAGGAATAAAACCTTTATATAAGAATAAATTTTACTAATACAATTAGAAATTGGAAACTAAATTTTAGGAGAATTCTAAATACATTCTTATCTAAGATTCTAATAAAAAAAATTAAATTAAAGACTCATAATTACACTTGAAGTAGAACTCTTCTCTCTTTTCTAGTTTACTTGCATTTTTAGTTTTTATTTTCTTTTTATTTTAGTTACTTTTAATTAATTTTTTTTTGTTTTTATTTATTATTTTTAATTTAAGTGTAATTTTTTATTTTATTTTGTTTATTTATTTATTTTTTATTTTTTGTGAGAAGATTACACCATTTCTTTTTATGTTTTCAATTAGTATATGAGTAGATCGAACAATAGAATTGCTTCCTATAAATTCAGAGGTTGAAAAGACTTGTAAACAACTGAATCGAGAAAGAACAAACTTGTGAAAAATAGAAAGACAAATAAGAGATGAGAAGACTAAACACGAAGAAATTGGATGGGGATGTTTTAAACAAGAATAACGGAAGAGCACTAAGGGACTTTGCTACTCTTGCACTTATAGGAGCTTCATCAAGCATTGTTCAACTGAGTGTTAATGCGAACAACTTTGAAATCAAACCTGCCATCGTTCAGATAATCTAAACCTCAATTCACTTTGATGGTTTTTCAAATGACCCTAATACACACCTCTCTAATTTTTTAAAAATTGTGATACTTTTAAACAAAATAGTGTTTCTAGTGATGCAATCAGACTTAGCTCTTTCTGTTTTCTTTAAAAGTTAAAGCTAAAAATTGGTTGCCTTCTCTTCTTGCAAGTATAATCACTATATGGGAAGACCTCGCTAAAAAAATTTTGGCTAAGCTTTTTCCACTAGTCAAGACGGTAAGGATGAGAAATAACATCACCAGTTTCTATCAAATAGGTAGAGAGACCTTGTATTAGGCATGAGAGCGATTCAAGGAGTTGATTAGAATATATCCTCATCATGGGTTACCTAAGTGGTTGTTGGTTCAAACCCTTTACAATGGACTGAGCCAACAAAACAAGATCACAATCGATGAGTTATTAGAGGAGCTTTGACTGGGAAGTCCACAAATGACGCTTATAAGCTCTTAGAAAAGATGACCATGAATAACTATCAATGGCCAATGGAAAGACGTCAACAAAAAATAAATGCTGGATTATATGAGATTGATGCTTTAACTGCTTATAATGCAAAAATTGATCTTTATTTCTGAAAAGTGATTAAAAGAGTGTTAATGTTGTTAATTCCCATGTGCATGGTGCATTTGAAGATCATTTTTAAGCACATAAGGCATAACAAGTGAGTTTTGTAGCTAGACAGGGCAGGCCACCATACAATTCATACTCCAACACATACAATCTTGGGATGAGAAATTATCTAAACTTTTTATGAAACAATCAGCAAAATGTGGTCGAGCCTCTCCAGGATTTCAACCTCAAGAAAAGAAGCTCTCACTTGAAGATATGATCGCAATTATTCATAAGAACATAATAGAGTTTGCAACAAAGACTAAAGCCACCATTCAAAATCAAGAATTGATGCTACAAAACCAACAAGCATCGATCAAGAACTTGGAAATCTAAATGGGACAATTGGCAAACATGATCAATGAAAGAGTGCAAGTTACCTTGCCAAATAACACCAAGATGAATCCAAAAGAACATACTATGACAATCACCTTGAGAACTAGAAAGCAGTTGGCAGATACAAGAATGGGTGAAGGACCTAAAGAGAAAAATGTTGAAAGTGGAGCAAGAAGAAGAGAATAAACAAGTTGTGCTCAAGCCCTATGTGCCACCAGTTCCATTTCCACAGTGCCTAAAAAAACATAATGAAGATAAGAATTTTCTTAAATTTTTTGATATATTTAAAAAACTTCACATTAATATTTATTTTGCAAATGCTCTTACTTAAATACCAAAGTATACGAAGTTTCTTAAGAAGCTTCTAATAAAGAAGAGGAGTTTGGAATATCATGAGACTGTTACGCTCACTAAGGAGTGCAGTGCCATCATTAGAATAAGCTACCGCCTAAAGTGAAAGATCCAGAGAGTTTTACTATACCATGCAATATTAGCAATTCTTATATTAAAAATGCTCTTTCTAATCTTGGTGCTAGTATTAATTTAATGCCTTATTATGTATTAAAAAGGTAGGAATTTGCGAGATGAAGGTCACAACAATGTCATTGCAACTGGTAGATAGTTCGATGAGATACTTTTTGGGAATAGTAGAGAATGTGCTGGTAAAGGTGGAGAACTTCATATTCCTTGTCGACTCCGTAGTTCTAGACATGGAAGTTGATAAAAAAGTTCCACTCATACTTGGGAGACCCTTCTTCGTAATAGACATAATATTAATCATATGCAGAATGATAAGTTAACATTATGAGTTGGGGACAAACAAGTAACTTTTAATATTTTTCGCACCTTCAAATTTTTTTTGGACACTGATGAATGCTTTAATACTGATATAATTAATGAGTATGTGTCTAAAAGCCTCACCAAGATAGAAAACAAAATTGATGTCAAGATAATAGCTAAATCAGATGAAGAGAATGATCAAGATGAGGATGTGGCAAGACAACAGGAATTGAAAAAATGTATGCATATTTGGAACAGGATTTTGAGACGTCGAGATCCGACTTGAGTCATATGCTACAAAGTCGAACTAATGATTATAAACAAAACACTAGTTGGGAGGCAACCCAATATGGATGGTATCAGAAAAATAAGTATAATTTTTTTTTATATAGAATTCTAGATTTTTTACTCCTTCATTTTTATTTTATTTATTTATTTATATTTTCTTTTTTGCACCTCTACCTCTTACCTTATAATTATTTCACTAACACTTATGGATTCTTAATTGAGGTCTAGCTAATATATGATTCAATGTTGATTATATTTGCTTTGGATTAGAACAGCTTTCAGGGCAAAATCTAGTGATTACTTTTGGAGCATGTTAAATGAGCACCATGCAAGGGGAGTATTTCATTTCTTCACAGCTTTATTTTTATTTTTCTGAGCATAATGTATTAATAAATAGTTAGGACATTGTTCATAGTAAGTTTGGGGGTATTGGGTATTTAGAGTTTAAAATGCCATTTTTTAAGTTTATATTTTCTCTTTTATACAATAAAGGGCTAACTTTTCACTATAAGTAATCAATAAAGTATGGTGGAATTGAGATTTTATCCTGATTAAGATTGTGGTTACTTTGAAAAGAAAATAAGATATGCTTACAAATAATAATTAGAATAATTAACGATTATTTCTCTTAATTTAATCAGTATAAGGACAATTGCATAGGAACTTAACTAGGGCATTGCTCGTGTGATATAGAAAAGATGAGTTTGATTTTT
>NW_019014651.1:1055289-1065734 GCF_000150535.2 Carica papaya | reverse complement strand
GTTTTGCTCTGATATGGCCATAGGGGTGCTTGAAATTGAATTTCGAGCGAATAAGAGAATTTTTAGCTTTTTTGGTAGTCGAAGGTGGCACCGGTGCGGCAGTGGTTGGCGGTCGTCGGTCGGCTCCCTTATTCAGTGATTGGTTCTTCTTCTCCAGCAACAGACTGACTGCTAAGAATTGGATTCAGTGTGATGCAAAATATTTATACCCATCTCACATTAATCTAGGTCACTCATCACATTTAATCTCGACCGTTCGATCGCACCTAAGGATGAAACAAATCTGGATCGCTCATTGTCTTTGATCTTGATCGTCCAATTTAAAGAGAAAAAGAATATAGACTGTTATCATGATTTGATCTGATCGTCTGATCGAGTTTATAGGAAGAACAAATTCGAGCCGTCCACGCGCACGAGATCGATCCTGGGTTGTTCGATCGCGAGGCACATAAATCGCCCATGTAGCATCCCGCGTAGCACCAACATCAGCGTGCCTTATCACACGGCGTGCTCCAGTTTGCTGAAGTTGTTGATTGAGCAGTCCTACATGGAAAAATTTTCTTTATTTGCACTCTGACCCCTAATTTTTAATTTTTCTTTCAAAAATACCCCCGAACCCAAATTTTCACCCCTTTTTCCCAAAATTATTTTCAATTTCATCCATAACCTATTTTTTTTATAAATTCAACAAAAATTAAAATAAATTAATTTAAAAATAAATTTTTTATATATTTAAAATGTTAAAATTAATCACGAACCAAATTTCGTGTCCAGATATTGTAACTCTCCCTCCTTAAAAGAAATTTAGTCCCTTAAATTTGTCTCTCTCTCACTCAATCAAATAGTTGGGGATACTGAGCTCTGAAGTATAATTCTAGCTTCCATGTGGCCTCTCTCTGTGTGTGATTCTGCCATAAGACAAATGAGATTTTTCGGTTACGGAGTACTCTGTCCTTTCGGTCTACAATTCCCACTAAACCCTCCTCATAGGACAGATCCTCCTAGATTGAAAGGAGCTCGTGGGGCATGATGTGAGAGGGGTCCGAGTTGTACTTGCGTAGTATGGACACATAAAACACATATGGACTCTAGATAATTCTGGAGGTATGTCAGTCTGTAGGCGGCGGTACCAATTCTGTCTAAGATCTCAAATGATCCAATAAACTGAAGATTTAGTTTTTTTCTTTTACCAAACCTATTGATTCTCTTAAAAGGAGTGACATTAAAGAACACTCGATCATCTTTCTCAAATTCTAAATCCCTCCTCTGGGTGGCCGCATAACTCTTCTGTCTACTCTAAGTCGTCTAGATGTTCTTCCTTATCTTAACTATTTTGGTTGTAGTGTCCTCCAGAAGATTTAGGCCGAACAATTTTCTATCACCTACTTCTTCCCAACAGATTGGCAATCTACTTGGGCGACCATATAATGCATCGTATGGAGCTATGTTGATACTTGCTTGGTAGTTGTTATTGTAGGAAAATTCTATTAAGGGTAAATGATCATCCCAATGGCCCTTGAAGTCAAGAACACAAGCTTGGAGTATATCCTCAAGTGTGCAGATCATCCTTTCTAATTGTCCATTGGTCTGAGGGTGGAATGCAGTACTAAGAGATAGTTTCGTTCACATAGTTTGCTGAAAACTAGACCAGAACCAAGAAGCAAACCTGGGGTCCCTGTCGAATACTACTGTCACTACCACTCTATGTAACTTGACTATCTCCCAGATATACATTCTTACTAATTTGTTCAAGGGGTCGGTCATCTTGATGGCCAAGAAGTGAAAAGACTTGGTGAGTCGGTCAACAATTACCCAAATGGCATCATGTCCCAGCGTGTCTTAGGCAACATGTCACAAAATCTATTGTGATGTGTTCCGACTTCCACTCTGGAATCGGTAATAGTTGAAGTAGGCCATCTGGACGCTGATGCTCTGCCTTGACCTGCTGACACACTAGACACTTGAAAACAAAGTTGACTACCTCTCTTTTTAGCTTGTTCCACTAAAACCGGAGTAACATACTTTGATACATTTTAGTACTTCCGGGATGCATGGCAACTTTGAGCTATGAGCCTCTGTCATGATGTCCTTTTTCAACTCACTATGACATAGAACACACACCCTATCCTGAAATCTGAGCAACCCATCGACAAAGACTCGAAATTCTGAATTTACTCCATGTTCTACTTCTTTCCTGAGAGCTGTTAGAGTGGAATCGGTTGATTGGACTTTTTTTATTATCTGGATCAACTCAGGTTGAATAGTCAGGTAAGCCAAACATGTAATTCTCTTCAGGTCCTAAAGTCATATATATTGTGCGACCCTTATTACCCTGCATTCTGAAACCATTAGGAGAACTAATATACTTGCACTTTTTCTGTTGAGTGTGTTGGCTGCCACATTGCCCTTGTCCGAATGATACAAGATATTGCAATCGTAGTCCTTGAGGAGTTATATCCATTATCTCTAACGCATGTAGAGATCCTTTTGAGTGAATATGTATTTCAAGCTCTTATGGTCGGTATAGATCTGAAAAGTCTTCCCATATAAGTAATGGCACCAAGTCTTAAAAGCGTGAATAATCGCGATAAGTTCTAAGTTGTGGGTCGGGTAGTTTTTTTCATGACTCTTCAACTGCTTAGACCTATAAGCTATGACATTCCCATGCTGCATCAGAACACAAGCCATTCTCAGGTAGGAGGCATAACTACAAATTATATATCCACCTGTCCTACTCAGTAAGGCCAACACGAATGCAGTAGTCAACCGCTTCTTTAGCTTTGAAAAACTACTATCACAGTCCTTGTTCCACTCAAATTTGACGTTCTTCTTTGTGAGCCGAGTCAAATGAGCAGTTAGGCTAGAAAATCTTTCTACAAACCTGCGGTAATAATTTGTCATTCCTAAAAAACTACGAATCTCCTTGATCGAGGTCAATTTCTCCTAACCAAATACTACCTCAACTTTTTCAGAGTTCACTAATACTCCATCCCTTGATTTTGATGTACCCTAAGAAGGTAGTTTGTTCGAGCCAGAACCCACACTTACGCAACTTTGCATACAACTTCTTCTCTGAGAACCTACAAAACCTAAGTCAGATGGTGAGCGTGTTCCTCTCTGCTTTTTGAATAGAACAGGATATCATCGATAAATATAATGATGAACTAATATATGAATTGTCTAAAAATCCTGTTCATCAAATTCATAAAGATGGCTTGTGCGTTGGTTAGTCGAAATGGCATGACTAGTAACTCATAGTGTCCGTACCTGGTTCGAAAAACTGTCTTGGGAATGTCTTCTGCTTTGATCTTTACCTAATGGTAACCTGAACGCATGTCTATTTTGGAGAAGACTTGGGCACCCTGCAACTGATCAAAAAGGTCATCGATCAAGGGGGTGGGGCATTTATTCTTGATCGTGACCTTGTTCAGTCCCCTATAGTCAATACATAACCTTAACGTCACATCCCTCTTTTTGCAAATGTGACTCCAGCACCTCAAGGGGACACACTATGTCAGATAAACCCACTATCCTGCAATTCATTGATCTATTTCCTCAGCTCTTCCATCTCAACATGACTCATATAGTATAGAGCAACCGAGATAGGTTAGGTGTCTAGCTAAAAATCTATGATGAATTCAACTTCTCTGTCCACTGACAGTCTGGGTAGTTTATCAAGCAAACACATCCAGAAAGTCTCAAACTACCAGAATCTCTTGAATGCAAATTTCTTTCTTAGGTTTGCCCTGTATCACGTCTGTGTTTACTTTTATATCTTACTGAGTGAGGTTATGAGCTCTGTCCTGAATAGGAGGTCTGACCTGTTTCTGATTCCTCGGGCACTTTCTCGCGTAGTACTGGGCACTCTTACATATACGACAAGTATTGTTGAAGTGATAGCATGGTCAGTCCCCATGATCCTTGCAACAGTGTTAACAAGTCCTACTGCATCTTGTTACTAGAATATGAGGAGGAGCCTGAGTCACTGGCCTAGGTCTCTTATTCTACTGAATAGGTGAGTGGGTGCTGGTTTGCGGTGTGAAACTGGGGGGCTGAGGTTCCCCACTACTGGAGAAAAAAAATGAAGGTTCCTCTCCACTAGTTGTGCCTTTGCTAGAGCAGCTAAGAAAGTACTAAGCTTGAACATATATAGTTGTTCTCTAATCTTAGAACAAAGACTCCACTCGAACTTTCTTGCCTTTCTGCCTTTATCCATCAGGATCTCAGAGGAATACCGTCCCAACTCTAGGAACTTTCGGGCATACTCTGATACAGTCATATCACCCTGGACTAGGTGTGTAAATTCCATTTTTTTCATATGTCGGAGATGCTATGGGAGGTACTCTGCATTCAAGGTCATCAGGAACTGTTCCCAAATGACTAGAACGAGTAGGGTGGCCTGCTTGAGCTGCCATCAGTGACCTACCTCTCCCACCAGCATGTAGGTGGCAAGTATAACTCTCTGTTCGGGAACCACCCTAAGAATCGTAAAAGCCTTCTCTGTCTCAGGTAATCAGTACTCAGCCCCTTTAAATAAGGATGACCCTACAAAAGTAAATGAGTTTAGTATTTTGTACCTCTCAATGTAGTCTGGGTCCATCATAGGTGGAACTGGGTCCCGTAGAAGAGGGACTGGATTGTGTTGGGGAGGGGCCGAATGGCCCTGTAGTAGTACTAGATGATACAATGGAGGCACTAGATTGCACTGTGGTGGTGCCGGGTGTTGGAGTGGGGGCACTGGACTATACTGTGGTGGTGTCGAAAGGTATTGTGGAGGAGCAAGATTCTACTGGGGTGGCTCAGGATCCTCCCGCTGCAGGAGTGGCTCAATTTGTGGCAGTGGGAGAGGGTTAGGTAGCTCCCTTCTTTCCTCCCGGGTCTGCTGGGCAGCGGTGAGTCTTTTCAGCATTTCAAATAGTCGGTCAACATCCTCTCGAAGCGAACCCTCCTGGGCTACTCGGTTTAGTGGGGGTCTTCCTTTCCTCATCTATCTGTCCCTCCATTTTACAAGGAATGGTTGAGTGATAATTTATTTTTTTGGTGTTTTCTTAGGTCTTTGTGTAAGTAATGATTCTGAGAAACTTGGCTCTGATACCAACTATAGAAGCCTGGAACTTAAATAAAAATAAAGTTATAAATTAAATGCGGAAGCGAAATAATAGAGTTAGAGTTTAC
This sequence comes from Carica papaya, assembly GCF_000150535.2. The sequence continues at coordinate 1,060,559 of NW_019014651.1, read as the reverse complement.
ATTCCTTTAGAATGTCCAATAGGGCTACAGGAATGTCCATTCTAAAAGAACAAACGAAAATCAAAGAAATAAACGAAAGACAAATAATTAAGCAATCATATGATGACCTTCACTAGCTTTTAAAGGGAGTTCGGGTGGTGAACTATTCAAAACTCCCTTATTGATTGGGATCTGAATCTTGGTCATTTTGATATAAAATAGTTAATGAAGGGATGAGCTATACTAACCCAGTAAGAATATCACACTAATCATAGATACGAAAAATTGAAGATCGATAAAAATAAAAAAAATAACCAATAGAGTCCTTAATTTAATGTAAATTCGTTTACTATAAAAAAGCCATTTATTCCATATTGTATAATAAGTCTTTTCCAATAATAACTTATGAAAACTCATATTCATACACTATAATTTATCACATATAAGATGATAAGAAACGATCATTTTATATTTTTACCCACTTACCGATACCCCTAGGGGTCCATAAGGATGTCCTCCTACTCATAAATTCAATATTTAATTAAACAATTAATTGGTCGTCCCCGTACCTCGTTCGGTAATGGACGTCAAATATTCCACCACCTTGATGTCCCGTCTAGTATGAAGACGAACCATAGCTCCCAAATCTTAACAGTAAGGAACTTCTCAACCCTGTCTGACTGAGGTAACGTTCACACTAGGGTTCCTTATGCACCGGACCCGTCCGTCCTTACCTGGGTACCCAGTAAGTCCTTCCCATACATATTTCCATAAGCATAACAATCAAACATGTAATAACCATATATCATTTTATAATCACTGTTCACTTAAACAATAATATAGTTTAACACAACCAAATAACCAATGACTGAAATACCAACACTCAATGTAGGGGAAACAAATAACAAAATAACCAAAAAGATCCTAAAAACCATCAATTGAGTTATACACAATATAATAGTAAACAAATAGAGGCAACATAGAAAAATAAATAAGAAATCAAAACGACTGTGAACTAACCGGTTCCGTCTCCACTAGTGATCTGTAATTATTTTTAAGGTTCTCTAATTTTTCATAAAAATACACAATTATTAATTATTAAGCTTTAATTTACCGTAACAGAGAAAAGAGTGAGGAATCCTTACCTGAATCGATATTCGAAGCACTGAACTTTCTACTGCGCCTACTGTCGGTCCCCAAATTTCCTTAATTATCCTTGCGGAATCCAAAACACTTTTCACGTACCTAAAAATACCCTAGGAATCCAAAATCAGTGAAAAAAAAATCCTTTTTCGCAAATTTTGGGGTTCCAGCATTGCGGTGTGGCGACGGCACCCCTGCTTGCAATGGCGGTTTCCTGCCTGGCCGTTTTCAACCGGTTTTGGACAGTTTCGGCTACCTTTATACATATCCCTGTGAAAAAACATGTTAGGGGGTCTCGGTTGGCCAAAAAAAATTAGAAAATAGAAATCTACCGGTGGTGGAGTTTTTTGGGTGCGGCGGCTCCACCGGCTCACTTTCGCGGCTTGAATTTTTTCTTCGTTAACCTGTAAAAAAAATAACGATAAGCACAACGGTGGAAAAATTACGTGCAATGGGAACCGAAAAGGGGCTCATTGGGGAGATTGCGGGTTTTTCCTATGGCGGCGCTGTCGGGCTTTGCCTACGGTTTCTGGCTCACCCATTATTCATTTTGCTTCGATATAGCCACAAGGGTGCTCGGAATTGAATTCTATACGGGTAGGAGAATTTTTACCTTTTTTTGGCAGTCGGAGGTGGCTTAAGTGCGGCGGCGGTCCCCAGTTAGCGGTCGGCTCCCTTCTCCAACGACTGGTTCTTCTTCTCCAACGAGAGCCTGGTGGCTAAGGTTTGGATTCAGTGTGATATGAAATATTTATACCCATATCGCGTTAATCTGGGTCGTTTATTATGTTTGATCTCGACTATTCGATCGCGTATAAGGAGGAGACAAATTTGCATTATTTATCGCGTTTGATCTCGACCATCTGATCGTATTTAAAGAAGAAATGAATCTGGACCATTCATCGTGATTTGATCTCGATCGTCTGATCGCGTTTAAAGGAGAAACAATGTCGGGCCGTCCATGCGCGCAGGATCAATCCTTGGCCGTTCGATCGTGTGGCGCGCGGATTGCCCATGTGGCATCTCGCGTGGCACCGATGTCAGCGTGCCTTGTTACACAACGTACTCCGGGTTGTCGAGGTTGCTGACTACGCGGTCCTACGTGACAAAATTTTTTTTATTTACATTCTGACCCTCGGTTTCTGATTTTTCTTTTAAAAACACTCCCCGAACCCAAAATTTCACCTATTTTTCCCAGAATTATTTTCAATTTAATCCATAACCTATTTTTTTGCATAAATTCAATAAAAATTAAAATAAGTTAAATTAAAAATAAATTTTTTATATATTTAAAATGTTAAAATTAATCCTTAGCCAAATTCTGAACTCGGGTATTGCAAAAGGTATATGAAGAAACGAAATTAAGAATGCAAAAAAATAATTTTTCACTAATGATAATAGAATTTGTATCGCTCCTAATGAGAAATCTGAATATATAAACCTATAATCTATTCCGAATGTAAGCTACGTTCTAGATAATAAAAACTATGCTATTGCGAGACAATATATGTGAAGTGGATGCACTTTGACTAAGATGGACAGAATTGATAGTTCAATTAACACATATTTTTTCTTTTGCAATAGAAGTCGATTATGATATTTCTTTTCTTCATTTTCTCCTTTTTTTTTTTACTTTTCTTTTGTTTTTTTTTTTAATTTGGCTAACAAGAATAAAATATGAAAAGATAAAGAACAGAGAATTAAAGAATAAGAATAAGGTGCAACCAAAATTAAGAATAATAAAGATAAAAGTTGAATAGTATAAACAAATAAGAACAAGAAAATAAACTTAAATAAATCAAACACAAATAGTACCTAAGAATTTATGCAAGACCAGAGCTCTTGATACCAAACCCCATAATCAAATATTACATCAAGAATCTCACATATATATTTAGCATGGATAACTTAGAACCTTAAACAAATCCTTCCTATCAAAGCCACAACTAACCTGTAATTGAGAACTTAGGTGATTGTGATGAAAGAAACAAGAATGAATAAATACCACAAGATAATTTAATAAGTTAATGCAATTCTTGATATAACAAGAAGAATAAGAATTCTCACTTATCAAAGTTCTACTAAAGGCAATGACATTCATTCAATAACTGAAGTATGTTATATTACATTGAAAATGAGATATTTATAGGCTAAAATATATAAATTCTGCCAAAAGATCATAATTAGATGACCTACGAAAAGATGGATATAATTTAAATTACTTAAAGAAACATGAGATTAAATGATCTAGTAAAACATGATATTAAATAATTTAGAAAAACATGATATTAAATGACCTAGAAGAATATAATATTACATGACCTATAGAAATATAGTATTAAATAACCTAGTAGAACATAGTATTAAATGACCTAGGAAAACATAATATTAAATGACCTAGAAAAATATGAACATAATTTAATTATCTAGAAAACGACCAAAATGATCCTAAACATTCATATAAATTATGCCCACATACTTGAACGAAATTAATGATCTTCTTTGACTTCTTTGATTCTTCAAATAGTTCATATGTGCTAAGTTCTTTTTGTATCTATCTTTATATAAAGTCTTGAAATGTATGTTTTAGTTTCTTAGTTTGAAATTTTGTGATTCCAGCTGATATTGTAATATCTTCTTCATACTTCTCTTTAATGCCTTTTGAACCTGTGTTCACATGAAGGTTAGTATCAGATATTTAATGGGATATATTTATTTATGTAATGGCCCCGGAAATTTAAATGAAATATATATATTAAAAATGTCAAATGTGGAAGCGTGATAAAAATTTTGACTAACATCCCTTAAACAATAACCAAAACGTACTCAAAATATAAAATTTCAAACTAACTAAGAGAGAAACTCAAAAATAAAAACTATAAATGTAACTACGAAGTCTTTAGGCGTCCCTTTCGCCGTCTTCTTGCGGAACGGGCTCGGGAACAATGTCTTCCTGATCTGAAATGGTTAAATAAGGAATGAGCTACACCAGCCCAGTAAAGACATCACACTATCTCACCGCCACGGAGGTAAAGGTGGGTAGAAAACACAAAAAGACCAATGGAGCATAATTTATAACAAATTCTTTTATCAATAATAAAATCATTTACTGTCCACTTACCTCGGTGAAGTTCATAAAACAACATACAAAAACAATAACATTATCATCATCATGATATCATATGAACTGTATAACATAATACTTACCACGCCTTTGCATTTCAATCATTACACAACATATTTTCCTCATTTACCAGCCTACTAGTATCCATGGGGATTCATAGGGGTCCCGCTACCCGTGAACCCTTAACATTTGTAATCAGATTCCAGGGTCGTCCCCATACCCCGTCCGGTATGGGCACCAAAACAATAAACCTCAATACCCCGTCCGGTATGAGGGTGAAACGGGCTGTCCCCATACCCCGTCCGGTATGGGCACCAAAACACATAAGGTCTCTATACCTCGTCCGGTATGAGAGACCACAATCCCGGTAGGGTTCCCTACGGACCCGGTCCGTCCACCATCTCCCAGGATATATAGTCAGGCTAACCACATTATACAATTATCAATTTACATAACCTTTTATTCCCTTTTTCCTCAGTCAGCATCATCAAATCACACACAAACTAGCAACCAGTAATTTATGCCAAACAAGACAACACACAACATCGGGTTCTCAGTCATTCAACCCATAATCAATAAAACAGTGATATATGCACACAAACTATGAAATGAAAACATCAGACCTCATACTGCATTTAAAACTGTAAAATAGGCCAAACAACAGCTGACCGACAAGCACACCAGATTCGGGCTCCATTAGCGACCTTAAACAATTTCACACAACTATTGATTCATGAAATACCATTTTATCATGTATTGAACTTTAATACCGTGATAGGAAATAGGGTGAGGGGTCCTTACTTGGTTCGGGGTATGAATACGGCTATACAGTGCGCCTACAGGTTGTCCCTAATTTTCCATGAATTTTTTTCAGGGAACTGAAACGCAATATTGGTACATGCATGTGTCCCAAAAAATCCCAAATTAGACCCAGGGCCCCTTTCGGCCAATATCGCAATTCTGGCACGGCGGCTCCGCCGTACTCCGGCGACACGGCGGCAATTCTCCTCGGGTTGGCCGTTTT
>NW_019014651.1:1001694-1025482 GCF_000150535.2 Carica papaya | reverse complement strand
TGAATTTCTCAACCCAGGCTTGGGAAAATTTCTTTAACCCATGTAAGAACTTCCTCAATTGACACAGCAACCATGGCTCCTCTTGAGCAACATATTCGAGGGGTTGCACTGGGTAAATGATCCCTTTATTTTGCCATATGGAAATTCATTCTTACTGTCTAGTTGGTGCAAGGCCAAGTGATAGGTAGCATCCAAGAAAATGAACCCTCAAATAAAGGTGATTTTGAGTGTTTTAGAAGTCTATGTTGCATAGTTGGATAAAGCCCATGGCAACTAACATGGCTTTTTGGTGATTGGTGCCGTTGGAATTAACTTTCTTAGCAAATACCGGACTGTATATAGTGTTCTCCAGGAGACCTTTTACTGGATCCCGAGCATAATTGTCCTCAATTTAAATATTCTATTCTCCATTGCCCATTCCTGTTTAGGATGAGAGAGATCCTTCCATTAAAGAATGAAAAAGAGTCCTTGATACCGAGTTGACTTGATACCGAGTACAAACTCTGGCTCCAGCTTTTGTTGGTCAAGAATTATTCTAATTGATGGCTTTTTCACTGTTTATTCTTTTCCTGAAAGCATGTAAACAGTTGAGATTGTAAATACTCAGCTTCATTGAGTAAACATTTCATTTGCTAATCTGTATTCTTATTTCTTTTTGGACAGCTTAGAGTTGGTCAAGCTATTTATTTAACTGGCAGTCTGTTCAACCATTCCTGCCAGCCAAACATCCATGCATATTTTCTTTCACGTAAACTTTTCGTAAGGGCCACAGAGTTTGTGGCAGTAGGTTGTCCTCTCGAGTTGTCATATGGTCCGGAGGTACTTACATTACTCTATTGATGTCATTTTGCTGTGTTTTCAAGAGTGTTAATGCTTTTATAGTAATTTTGGAATGCCGAACCTTAAAGGAAACAGAGTTTTAACTTTTGCGATTGTGTTTTACAGGTTGGAAAGTTGAACTGTAAAGATCGTGATAGGTTTCTTGAAGATGAATACTTCTTTGAGTGTCGGTGCCGTGGTTGTTCTGAAGTTAATATATCTGATCTTCTTATGGATGGGTTTTGTTGTAGTAATCCTAATTGTTCTGGCGTTGTTCTGGATAGCAATGTTTGTAGCTTTGAAGAACAGAAGTTTCAGCACTTCTATACTGTTTCTAAAAGAAGCTGCCAAAGGCACCATTTGCTGGTAATTTAATCCTATTCTGATGTAAATCTTGGGTAAGAATAAGACACTTCTAGCATTTGGCCTTGCAGTTGCATCCCAAAATTTTCAACTCATTACCAAGTTGATGGCACACCAAGTAGTTTTGCCTGGTTGTCAGTATAATTAGCATTTAAAACTTCTTCGGAAAATCACTTGAAAACAATTACTTGCAACAAACTCAGTTATAAACACCCTGATGATTTGAATTTCTGTTGTTGCCATTTCTTCTTAAGAGTCAAGCCCGGTGGTGGTGTACTTTAAAACTGTCAGTGTATCACATCTTCGGAAATCTTTTACGGGCCATTATGATTTGTTTTAAGGTTCATAAGATTAGAGTTATTTCAGTTTGCTTGTACTGACTAAATCTTATGAATTTTAAAGGTGAGTAAAAACTATAATTTTGACATTAATGATGTGGCTGAGCTTTTACTTGAGAGAAAAAAAGGCTCGCTTCGTGTCACTCCTGGGTCTTGTTTGAAATGTGGCAACTATCGTGATCTGAAATATTCTCATGCAGCAGTGGAAAAAGCTTTAATTTACATCGAAAGGTATGTTGAATTACCATATTTATGATATACTGCAGCATATTATTAATTTAACAAAGCAACTGATTAGTTTGGTCTGTCTTTTATCCCTTTTTTGTGTGGAAAACTCTTGCTTATTCTTAATCGAAGCAAGTATACATTCATTTTTAACCAAATCATAAAACAAATTTCCCTTCTGATTTCTTGTCCGTGTCTATAGAAATAAAGCGGACCTTCTATCAATATGTAATTCTGTTCTGTTCTCGACAGGTTGCAGGATTCAGTTTTGTCCTGCGAAATCTCAGTTACTACACTTTCAGATGCGTTGCGATCTCTTGATGTGCTCAAATCTGTATTACATGCATGCAGCAAGGGCATTGCGGAAGTGAGTTCTACCTTATTTTAGCAATTTGTACATGTTTTATAAGGCATATTGATCAATTGTTATGTTACTAAATTGATGTTTCCTGTACTGGTCTTTAAGTCTTGAGGGGAAATTTAGCTATAAGTTTGTGATTGAAGTATAAGAAAAGAAAATGCCTCCTAGAAGTGATTTTAAAAATAAATTTAAACAATAAATTGGAGCGTTTCTTACTACTTTAAACTCATATAAAATTAGTTATAATTTATTATTAAACTAGATTTTTGTCGTACATTACAGATGGGAGTGTAAATTTAGTAGAATTCTTAATTAATCAGATCTAGTTTCATTTGAATTTTTAATTATATAATTAGAAAATTTTAATTAAATATTATTAATTTCAGTAGTAATTTTAAATAAACATACAGTAAAATTTTTAATATATATTTTTAATTGTTGTAAAATTTTTAATTAGACAGTTTGTAAAGTTTTTAATTAGATAGGTTTAGTTTTAGCAAATTTTATTAGTAAGATGGTAAAATTTTTAACTAGATAGTTTCAATATTTATAGAATTTTTAGTTAGACAAGTTTTCTTTTAGCATAACATTTAATTAAATGGTTAATAAATTTTCAATTAAATTGTTCTAATTTTAATAGAATTTTTAGTTTGGCAGTTTACATAATTGCAATACATAAAATTTTTAATGAGACAATGAATAGAATTCTGATTTGTCAGTTTTAATTTCAGTAAAATTTATTATTAATAGGTAATGGATTTTTGATTTATTAAAATGTTTATACAGAAAATATCTCAAATAAATTAACTATTTAACATTATCTATGTCAGTTGTAAAACTTTTGAAAATTTTAATCATAATCTTTTCTAAAATATGGTTTTAGTTAAACTTTATCTTTAGAAACATGAAGCCAGTTCTAGTTAAACACTTCCTAATCCTAACTTTAAAAATTGTTTAAGTGAAATCTGAAATCCAATTCTACTTTTGTGGGATCCTAAGTTTAAAAATTTATTTGGGTCAAGTTCAGTATATTTATAAATTTATTTATATATTCATTTAAAATTTCAATTTTAATTAAAGAGTAATTTTTTTGAAATAATTAAGTAAAGTGTAATTTCAATGTATGTGAACAATGGTTATTACTTTACTAATATTATTGATATGATATCGGAGCCTCAAAATTGGGTTTCTTCCAGTTGACATGCAGTTCCATTTGGGGATGGGAAGTGTTGAAATACAATATGAAAAATAATGATGCAGAACCCTGTTAGCTATAGAAAGTTGATCATAATTCCTTCTAAGAGATTTGTTTTTATATTTGTTGACCTAGTTCACAAACACTTTGTAAGCGCTGCATCCTTGTATATATAGACAATTTATTAATGGCTTGGGTATTTATACCATGTTTATGACCTAGTCCACAAACACTTTGTAAGTGTTGCATCCTTGTATATATAGACGATAAATTAATGGTTTGGGTATTTATACCATGTTTTTGACCTATTTCACTAACACTTTGTAAGCATCGCGTCCTTGTATATGTAGACAATATATTAATGGTTTGGGTTTACTTTTGGCCATATCTTTGTCTTACTTGCTTTGAAGAAAATTTCAATAGTTCATTTGTTTTGTTACACTCCAAAACAGAATCTTGATTTTGGGTGTGATAAAAAGTATACTTTTTGAAAGAGACTGGCAAACTGGCATGTAAACCTATTGGTACTCCAATTAAACTCTAATCACAAATTGGGATTAGTGGAAGAACACAAATGTTAATAAGGAAATTTGCCAAAGACTAGTTGAAAAACTAATATACCTGTCACTCACCTGACTGAATATCGCCTATATGGTAAGCATGATAAGCCAATTTACGCGCAAGTCCAAGGAGGTACACTTATAAGTTGCATATCAGGTACGACTGGGTGACGGTGCGCAGATTGGATGCAGGCAACTGGCTGGCAGGTGCACGGCTAAAGACTTGTGAGTTTGCACAGGTGCAGGGAGGCTACGGCAGTGGTGCCTGGACAGGGCAGCTGCCTCTGGAATCGGCTAAGAGTGGATCTGCATGCAACTGATGTGTGTTTGTGGCAGATAATGCTCTTGAAATGGCTAACTGGGAGGCTGTGCAGAAGGTGGCGCAGCTGGAGGATTTGGTCTTACAGTAGGGCTTGGTGGATACTGGCCGGGCTTTGGTGGATACTGGCCGGGCTTTGGTGGTTAGCTGCTATAATGGTGGTGGTTGACTATTAAGGCTAGCCTCCTTAGAGTTTTTTTTTTTAAATTTCGGCAATGGAAACTGATTAGAATTTGTAAAAAGGAATTTGAGTTTCTTTCCTAGAGCTCTAGAACCTTTTCAGGAATAATGTGTTGTTTTTATTATTGAATAATATGCCCCAATATATACAAGTTCTCTAGTGGAAGAAAAAAAACTGAAGATTAATTATGTATTACTTATCTTACCACAATGTCCTTTAACTTAATTCTCCTATATTAATTACATATAAAATACATTCTTCAACAAATCTCTCTAATATGGGCACTTAATTATTGGTCCAAATCCTCTCTCGGCCCTTAATCAGGTTCTGATCATCTTGGCACGTAATTGCAAATTAGAATCCCATATTTCCACACCTTTTAAGAGATTTGTTTTAATTTTTTTTATTAGGAAATAGTAGCTTTTAGGCGATTATTTAAAAAATTCTGGAAACTTTGATATGTTTTCCTGGTAGTTATTTTCCTTTTTATTTACTATTAGAACCTATAGATGTCTCTAACCAACAATTTATGAAATTGAAAATTTTCTAACGAATTTTCTTTTTGAGGAAACTTTTCTAGTGAATTTGGGTTGATGTTTCTATCAATTATTCTTTCTCTATCTTATTCTTCATGCCTCTCTAGTATTCATTTCTTTTTCCTCTATGTCTTCACCTTTATCCATTTTTTTCTCTTTATCTATCTATCCTTCAATTGTCTTTCTCATATTTTCCTTTTATTCCTCGATGTTGTAGGATAATTGTGGTTCTGCCATTAATCGTATATCAAATAAATGGAATAACTTCTTTAGTAGTCTAAGCTTCTGGGAGAAGTTGTTACAAGTAATTAATAGTTGTGAGCATGAATGAATATTGGAATTGTATTTGTCTTTTCGAGCAGAGCAGTTTAGTTGTTCCATAGTGAAAAGAACCTTAAATAGATGGTGCACTTTCAGGTGGAGGACAACATTGCGCAGGCATCTTGTTTACTTGGTGATCTACAAGCTGCACGGAAGCATTGTAAAGCATCGATTGAGGTAAACCTTCACCGGTTTAACTTTTTTTTTTTAATGTTCACATTAGTAGATCTAACATCAAGCATGAAGTCGCATCAAAATAATCTAATAGTTAGTGTAGCTCTGAAATTAGTTACTCATGCTTATTAATTATCTTTGTGCTTACTCTACATCAATTCCATCCAAGTTATATAATTTAAAGCTAGATGCAATAACTTGAATAGGATTTATTCTATAAGTTCATACCTCTGTTTCCTAGAGTTCTAAGGAGACAAAATCTCAAGTCTGAGGGATGAATCGTAATCGTGTAATCAGAGTGTGATTAATGGCAGAGGTGGTTTTGAACCGTTGATGCTGTAAATGATCGTTCTAAATTGGATTTGATCTTGACTGGGGTGGTCACCCAGTTATCTGACAGACCAATCAAAAATAAAGCTAGATGCAATAACAATTTGATATCAGAAGATGCAGAAAAGTTAAGAAAACATGACACAGCAATAACTAGTACTCTAGAGGCATGTTTGATTTGTCTAATCACCTTCCAGGTTATGTGTATTTGATACAAGATATAATAGATGCTAGGTTTAGGTTACAAGAGGGTAGCCTTAATAATTGGTAAATTATTTTTTGCTTTTGGTTAAAGTTCAATGGAATCACTAATTAGGTTCATCATTTAGATCACAAGCAGTAGTGTTTAGTATTTCTTAGATGACAGACATTACCTTTTTTTAAATAATTAGCATACTTTAAACACAAATAGTTATCAAATCTATTGCTAATTAATGTTGGAAGAAGAGAACTTGAGTACAAGACTGCAGGAAAATTTATTAGGAACCGAGACTAGAATATAAGATCTTAATAATCAAATTAATAAGTCAAAGTTTGAATAATAGTTATATGAACAATTTACCTAATAACTAAGTATTGTATTGTATTTATAGGCACCAATATACAATCAAAATTATAAAATTTTCTATTTAAGAATTCTATTAAATAGAAGATAACTAATTAATTAAATAACCTATAATAGATAATAACCAAATAGCATTCTAACAAAATAAGAAACAATAAACTCATACTAATAACTCTATATAGTCCCAAACTATGAATTCATTAGGTAAATTACCAATTTGGGCCCCAAACTTTGGCCTATGATAAAATTTACTTTTTCGTTACAATTCAGTCCCAAACTTTTAAATTTGTTTCAAAAGACACTTTAAAGAAAGTTAAACAACACTAAAAAATTTAAATGGAAAAAGTGGAAGTTGTTTGGACAAAAGACTTCTTTCTCAGTTAAAAATAATAATTAAATCAGTTTTAGCTTAAAAAAGCTAACACTTATCATCTTCTTCGCTAGAGAGAGAGAGAAGCTTAGAGATATAGAAAGAAGAAGAGAATTTGCAGTTTTTGAAATTTGACTCTTCAAGACACAACCATAGGTCTAGGCGCTAGGCCAGCACATGCATTTTCTTCTCCGTTTATGAGATCTGCAAGAAGTCCTCTGCCAGGAACTCCAACAATCCTGCTGCTCACAGCAAATTAGAGAGGTCTTCCCCACTGTCGCAATTGACACTACTTTAACTCTGATCAGGATATGGTGAAGCAGAGGCTGCAATTGGGGGAGCACAACTCCTACAAGGGCATGACTGTTATTTGCAACTTTGCTATTTTCCGGGTTTGAAAAAATAAGGCAATAAGCATCTTCATGATGACTGTTATTTTTTAGTTTTACACGTTTGCTTGCATTAGGGTTTTGACAATGTTGAGGATGAGAAGGGAGGATGAAAGGAGGAGGAAGAGAATTTTTTTGAAATATTGACAGATGCTGAGGAATAAATGTTGTCCATCCCCAGTTTGCCAATAGGAGTTTGGAATGCTGAATGATTTAAAACCCTTAGTTAATAAATCCATTAGTTGAGAATTGGTAAGCATATATAGGGTACATATCAAATCGTTATCAAGTTTTCTTTTTGTATAAATGTTTATTGATCTTAATGTATTTGGTCTAATCATGTCGCACCGAATTATCAGTGATACTTATGGTTTATTTATTATCATAGTATAGGTACATAAGGTTTTTCCACTTTATTTTAAGATCTTCCAAAATTCTTTTTATCTATAATAGTTCACATACTTATGTGTCATCGCCTGAAATTATGATTCTGCACTTAATTTCACAACTATATTTTGTTTTTTACTATCAAATGACTAGATTGTCTCAAAGGACGATACAGTATCCTTTGGTAGACATTTTGTTTACAACTAATTCTATATAATTTGCATAAGTATAGGCTTTTAGACGTAGTTTATCACTTTTCCTGAACATAATTTCTTTTTTAAATAGCCCTTTAAGGTAATGTAGTATTTTTTAGGTTACTTGTAGGTGTATTTCTTTTGGACTTTACATTAATTAACTTGTGACACTCACTGCATAGACAATGTCTATTCTCATAGGATAGGTTTATCAATCTCCAAACCAATCTCTAAATTTTCTTGTTCGTTGGTGTATTTTCTTCTAGTTTTCTTAATTTGTGATTAGGATTAACAGGAGTGCTAGTTGGTTTACTAACTAACTTCCTGATGTTCCTTAATAGGTCATGAATGTATTTATGGTGAGAAATAAAAATTCCGAATTTTGAATGAATGACTTCAATTTTTAAAAAATATTTCAATTTATCAAGTTCTTTGATTTCAAATTCTTTTGCTAGGCACTATTTCAATATCAATTTTTTTCAACTGTTTCAATTCAATTTTTCTTTCTCATCATCTCTTGTTACGATAATGTCATCAATGTATATTAGGTGAGCTGCAACTTCCCCTGTCTCTGAGTGTTTGATGAACATGGTATTGTTTCCTTAAGTTTGTTTAAATCCCATATCAAGTACCACTATTGCAAACTTGCCAAACCATGCTCTTGACAATGTTTGAGTTTATATAGTCTTTTTTAGTTTAGATACCTTATTTTGTCATGCTTCTCAGTCAAAGTCTAGTGGAATATGCATGTAGATTTATTCTTATAAACCTCCATACAAGAAGACAAAATGAGTAGTTAATAACAATAAGATTCGTCACATTATTCATCTTGTCTATTGGTGCAAATGTCTCCTAGTAATTTATCCTATATGTATGTGTATAGTCATTTTCTACCAACCTTGTTTTATACTCATTGACTGTCCATCTGCCTGATATTTGATGGTAAAGATCCGTTTGCATCCCACCGGTTTATTGCTGTTGGGTAGATTTATTATTTCTCATGTTTGATTTTTTTCAAGTGTCTGCATTTTTATATTCATAGTATTTTTCTGTTTTTCACAAGATAATGTTTTATTTTAGATATTATATTAGGAATAAACTCAGCATTTAAGTTTTATGGGACAATGAATACTTATTAAATGACAAACTATGAAATAGGATAAAGAGAATGCTTAATATATTATCTTGTACCTTTACGAAGTACAATAACTATATCATTATGAGACTATATAAGTTTTTTTAGACTTACCTCAGTTCTACTATAAAGTTCGGATTCTTGGATTGGCTTAGACTTAGTACTTGACATCTTCCTCCTTGTATACACCTTAGAAAATCTAGGGTCTGGTATGATCTCCTGAGCAGATGAATTTTATGGCGTTTTGCGGCTCTCTTGTGGTGATGGGATTGAGGTTTGTGACCAAATGTTGTGGTAAAGTCAGTAAGTTAAAGTTTGTTAAAAATTATATATCTTTATCTTCCAATATAAGGTTCTCCTAAAGATAAAGTTGGGTGAAGTAGAATTCTCATTCAACAAATAAAACACCTGCAGACACAGAATTTTTTGGTGCAGTTGATAATATTTGTACTCTTTTTGACATGGAGTAATCCATAAATATACGTTTCAAGATCCAAGGATCAAGTTTTTCTCTTTGAATATGAACGAAGGTAATACACCCAAAGATCCAAGGAATGAATATGAACGAAGGTAATACACCCAAATATCAGAGAGATCAGATGGTTTGAAATGTTTCTAGAGGACTTTTGAAATCAAGAACGTTAGTGGTTAGATAGTTAACAATGTAGGTGGCAGTGAGGAGATCGCTTTGGCCCAATATTGTTCGTGAATGTTGTTTTGTTAAAGGAAAGTTCTAGTGATGGCTAAAAAGTGATTATTCTTTCATTTCGCTACTCTATTTTGTTGTGGAGTGTGGCCGTAGGATGATTAATGGAGAATTCTTTCCTGATGGAAGAGATGAAGTGCGTAGTTAAAAACAATTTTAGTGTTGTTGGTGCATAATGTTTTATGCCAATTTCGAATTGGGTTTTTATCATGTTTCAAAACTCTAGTGTGATATGGCTGACATCAAATATGTTTTGAGTAAAAATAATCAGATGACTCTAGTATAATCATAAATAAATGGCAAATCCATTGAGCCCCAAAAATATTAAGTATATGAGTTGATCCTCAAATATCACTATGAATTAGTGAAAACGGAACTAATTTTCGTTTGTTACTAATGGAAAATGTCACACGGTTTATATTTTGCAAACTCACAGATATTCTTGTATAAATTTCTATATTCTAACTCTAAATAATAAGGAAAATATTACCTTTAAGATGGAAAAAGATGAATGCTCAAATCTTTATAGTGAAGCCAAATCTTGTTTGTAGGTCGGTAGTAATAGCAGATAAGGATCCCCCAAGTTCATCCAAATAGTGAAGTTCGTTTCTAACTTCAGTACGTCCAATTATTTTCTCCAAATTGTAGTTCTAAAAGTCACAGTGAGAAAAGTCAAATGTTACTTTGTAAATTCAAGTTTTGTGGTAACTTATTGACTCCCACAAAATTAGTACACAATTTAGGGATATATAATATATTTTTTTAGGATAATGGTAATACTAAACTTAATGTTGTTGGTGTCTATAATAATATTGGGGTGGTCATCTGCAATGATAATTTTTTTATTATTTGGTCCGGTGTATATAGATGAAATACTTATGCCTCCGAAGTCTACAATTCAAGAATTTTCAAAATGTTTATATGAGATATTTAGTCTATGTGAGTTAGAAGACGTGCCTAAATGTCCCATTGGACAAGCTAATAAATTGGTACCTGTTTGTTTCTTTAAGAATTCCAATCGTGTCCTTAATTGATGCGGAACCGAAGATCAACTATGTGATAAAACTCCCACATACACAATTAGCACAAAAAACTTAATCCTTGGATAAATCCTTTCTATTTAACCTACAATCAATTTGTGATTCTAAAATAATAGAGAGAAATGAATTGATTAGAACGCTATAAAGAAAACCTTGATAAGTTAAAATCAATTTAAGAAAGAGATTGATGAAAACGCCACAAGTTACTTTAATAAGTAGAAAGTAATTTCTCACTCAAGAAACCTCACAAGTTAACAAGTTAGAAAGTTTTGTATTTTATTACTTGAATATTTGAACATTGAATGCTCACAACCAAATTCTTGAGACTTATTTATAAATGAAGGACAAGTGAAATAAAAGAAAATAAAATCTCATAATTAATTGTACAAACTTGATTAGGAAACCAAATAAAAAATAACAAGAAAATTATAATTAGGAAAAATTTAATCAAAATAGTGTAGATGTGCCGCTTGTTTTAGGAAACATCTTAATTGGTGAACATCCTTCTTTAATTGATGAGATTCTTGAATGAAGAAAAGGAAAACTAGGGCCAGCTTTAAAGTGGGCACCAAATCTGTCCATAATCTTCCTAAATCCGTGAAGTCCATGCCTTTAAATGTTTGAGATTTGGTTTTCCCTTTTTGAAAAATTGAGATTGGCCAAGGATCTTTTGGATTCAATGATGATTCTCCTTGAATTTGGTTGCTGTTTTGGGATGAGAAATTTAAGACAATAATATTTTCTTGCTTGGGAAAAGATCCTTCACAGTTTAAAGGAATTTTCCAAAGGCTTGTCGCAACTTCTTCCCTTAATTGGGTGAGGATGAATGACCGAATTTGCCCAGGGTCAAATGGACTTGTTCTTCTTCTGTTATGAGTTTCCATGCTTGGTCCAAGCCCTTCTTTCTTTCTAATCCATCCCTTAAATAATTAAAGAAGTCTTCCTCAAGTATCTTGGTCCATGTTCTTGTGCTTAACCCACTTATCTTTAGGATGCTTTTGTCATGTGTTCCAAGTACATCATATAAGACTTTCAAGCTTAGCTTTCCTCTTTATAGGCGTTGTTTATTGTGCAAAACACTTTGATTACCTATGGAACAACCCATTCAATGACCTATTAAGATTATAAGGTCCAAGTCGTCCGTGCTCACATCATCTCCTCCTTTCTTGAGAACGATTCGTCATCGAATTGGAAAATTCTTATCTAGGGGTTCTACTAAGTCTCCTCCCTTCGGGACGATATCCTGCAAAATAATAACACTAGCCAAGAAAGGTTAGATACAGTCTCCTTTATTTTATTTTTCCCACCAAGGATTCATCATTGGTCTTTTTTTCTTGGTAGCGTTCTTATTTTCTTTTGCAGCATCATGCTTCTCTTCTGCGGTTTTATTTTCTCTTCCTCGCATCACTTTTCTCTTCTCCCGTGGATTCATTATTCTCTTCTCTTTTATCTTCATGTCTCATAGTCTTTGCAAGTGTTTTCTTGATTCTTAGTTGATCTTCAAGTGCTTCCTCAAGTGATAATGAGACAAGTGTATGCTTTCAACCATTCAAGCTAAAAGAATAGCAGTTGCTAAAGGCATCATGGATTGTTTATCTATCACATTCTATTAATATATGACTAGAATGAATGACACAACATCACAAAGGACTTCATCAATATATTGCCTAAAAGAAAAAGAAATCAATACTTGCTTAGTTACCTCCACCTCCCCATGTTAATGCAGCAATTGTAGTTGTAGGGATGAGAATGTGTTGTGCATGTTAACCCAACTTATCGATCAGTATAGGACTAACGATGTTGATGCAACTATCTTTATCATCTGTAGGCTACATACTTTTCCATTTACGAAACATCGTATGGAATATATTCTTATTTTGACTAGATCATCTTTCCTCCAAGTCGTTACATGAGTGGGCCTCCTCTTCTTGGATTTGGTTTTTGACCCTTAATGAATTAGGAGTCTTTGTAAACTTTTGTTGGAACTCTTCCATAAAGAGCTTCATATTGGTTTGTTCACTAGGCAAAAACATCGTGTGAAATCTGCAAGAAAGGTTATTAAAGAAAATAACATTCCCTTACGTTCACCCTTTTTATTTCACTCAAAATCTTTTACCTCTCAACTTCCTTCCTTCAAGTTGAATGTCAAAATTGAAATCCTTTAAATCAAAATAATCAAATGTTGTTTAAAACACTTCAAGGAATCCTCATTAATGAAAGTGGTAAACAAATCTAAATGAAATAAAATTTAAACATACAGCTTAAGATAATGGGTGTTTATGTATAATGCTAAATAGGTAGGATCAATTAACTACTTAATGATGTAATGGAATAAAAACACAATGAAAGAAAGAAACATAGAGTGCAAGAAAGACAATATGGATATGATATTTTTGGTGTTTTTTTTTTTCTTTACGATTTGGGATGCAAGGATGAAAAGGATGCAAAGGATATGTGTATATTAATAATTAAATGGAACAAGAATATAAAACTATGCAATGATAGATTATGCAACATAGTAATATCTATGTAGTGCTTAAGTTTTGATATTAAATGATGCAGAATTTAGGATCAACAATGTGATCAAAAACTCACACATACACAATTAGTACCAAAAACTTAATTACTAAATAAACTTTCCTTATTTAACTTACAATCAATCTGTTATTAGAAATAATGCAATAAGAATAAATGAATTGATTAGAACGCCACAAGAAAAATTTTGATAAATTAAAATCAATTCAAGAAAAAGATTGATGAAAACGCCACAAATTATCTTGATAAGTAGACACCAATTCCCCACTCAATAAAAAAATTGAAGAAACTTCATAAATTGATAAGTTATAAAGCTTTGTATTTTATTACTTAAATATTTGAATCTTGAACTCTTACAACTAAATTGTTGAGTCCTATTTATAATTGAAGACTAAGTGAAATACAAAAAAATAAAATCTCCTAATTAGTTGTACAAACTTGTCTTGGAAATCAAATAAAAAATAATAAGAAAATTATAATTACGAAAGATGTAATCAAAATAGTGTAGATATGCCGTCCCCCTTTAGGAAACCTCTTAATTGGTGAAGATCGCTCTTTAATTGATGAGATTCTTGAGTCAAGAAAAGAAAAATTAGTGTCAGCTTTAAAGTGCGCACCAAATCTGTCCATAATCTTCCTAAACTTGTGAAGTCCATGCCTTTAAATGCTTGAGATTTGGTTTCTTTCTATTTGAAAAATTAAGATTGGCCACTTCTTGAATTTGGTTACTGTTTGGGATGAAAAATTTAAGGAAAGAATATTATCTTGTTTTGAAAAGGATTCCTCATGGTTTAAGAGAATTTTCCATAAGCTTATCTCAGCTTCTTCCCTTAATTGGATGAGGATGGATGATCTAATTTGCCCATGGCTGAATGGGCTTATTGTTCTTCCCTTCTGAGCTTCCATGTGTGGTCCAATCCCTTCTTTCTTACTAATCTATCCCTTAATATAATTAAAGAAGTCTTCCTCAAGTCTCTTGGTCCATGTTCTTGTGTTTGATCCACTTATCTTTAGGATGCTTTTCTCATTCGTTCCAAGTCCATCATATAAGACTTTCAAGCTTTGCTTCCCTCCATGATGGTGTTGTTTATGGTCCAAAAGACACTGATTACCTATGGAACAACCCATGTCGTGACCTATTAAGAGTATAAGGTCTAAGCTGTCCGTACTCACATCATTAGTTTTTCAATCTCCACTTTGAATTCACTAATATTTGAAATTGCCTTGTCAAAATTTGCTCCAGTAACTTGGGAATTGTATAGTAATTAATGTAAAAGAGGAAAAATTGTCGAAATAATTTTACTCGAAATATGTGGCTCCATGAGGAGGGAATCCACAACTTGCAACTAATCTGGCTTCACATTGACTCACGGAGTCAGCTCGCCGAGTTAAAGTAACTCAATGAGTCAACTCAGACCAGGAAAAGGAAATCACTGAGTAAAATCGAAGTGTGGCAGGAGCAGTGGGTCGTTCGTCTGCTTCTGCTGTTCCTCGCACATGTAGGTGGCGGCTAGGATTGTGCCCAAATGGAGATTAGGGCACTGCTGGTCGACAGAGACCATGCAACTAGAGACCCCGCAAACAGCTGTCATCTTTGACACGAATGAAAATTCGCAGTTAACAAAGTTGCACGACACTACATATGGGACATCGGAAGACACTGAGGTGGCGGCTAGGTTTGTAACCAAACGGGTGCAGCTGCTTCTAAACGCACAATTAGGATTTCATTTTTAGGCAACCAAAAGAGGACACAGAAATGTGTCTGATGGTCACGTCTAGTCGCAATATAGAGCAATGTTACATCTGGTGGTCGTGTCTGAAGGTGCAGCTCATCTGGTGATGACAGAGGAAGTAGTTCGCATATGGCAGGACTGAAGGTGACCACGGCTAAAGGGATGCTTATGGCGGCTGGGGTTGCGCATCAGGGCGGACTAGATTCAGCAATGAAGACTGCTCTTGGTGGAGATGGCCAGCTACGACATCGGCTTGTGGTGGAGGTGGTCGGTCTGTGGTTGCCAGTTTGTGATGCCCAATGTTTAGGGTTGTGGTGGCTGGCAGTGAAGGCTGATCTCTTTAGGGTTTCTTTGTTTCGAAATGAAGGTTGAATTGGGTTAGTAAAAGAGTTTAGAATTTCTTACCATAAAACTCGGTTACTATCTTAAACATGATTAATATATATTTTATTAAATATTATAACTTTTTATATATAGGTTTCTTTGAACAAAAAAGGAAATAGATAATTAATTATAATTATTACGAAAGGTGTAATTTACCTTTATACCATTTAATCTAGTTTTTCTTTTTTGTTTAACAGCATTTTTTTCATTTTCTCTTCGATTAATTCGACTGGAAGACTTATCGTATATCTTAAATCAAATGACTTTGATGGAACGCATAGATAGATGTTAATCATTTGCCCAAATCACTCAACCTTGGAATGGATAGTATAAAACGTGAATTGGACCAAACTAAACCTCAAAAAATAAGAGAGCAAGCCCAAGAACCTTAAGATCTTGTTTGAAGAGTTGTGAATCAATCTACAGGTGGCTAAACTAGATAAATAGGACTAGATTCTCTCAAATCGGTTTGAGCTGGTCAATACTGGCTTTAAAATTTAGAAACCCACCTGCCTTGTCCGGCACGAAAGTCACACGCCAAGTTCCAGTTATATGTCAGCTTTGATTTTCTGGTCAGCGTTATAACTGGGAAGGAGGACATCTAGTGTTTGCAATAGTGACCTGGCAGTTTGTGGTGAGTGAGGAGGATTCGGGAATGGTAAATGTTAAGATTTAGAGGGTAAACCGAGCAACGGCATCTAAAGTCAACAGAAAGGGAGGTGTCAACCACCTTATATTTCTCTCCTGTTGTTGCTGGCCATTTATTTAGAGGTTTAGGATTTTATTTTGGCAGCAAGCTAATATAGTGGAAATTTAGAAAATTTGATGAATTGATTTTAAACTCTGATACCAATTGATTTAGGGGAAAAAAAAAAGTTTGGAGACAATATCTATAGAAAATTTATTAAGAACTGAAATTGGAGATCTCGGATCTTAATTAAGAAATTAATAACTCATTATTTATATAATAATCATATGAATAGTAGAATAAATAATTAAAGCTAGAGTACCTTTTTATGGGCACCAAAACATAACTAAAATAGAAACACTTTAGTCTATTTAGAAATTTTACTAAATATGGAAATAAGCAACTTAATTGAAATAAATAACTAGTAAGATCCTAACCAAATAAGAAATAATAAACTTATACCATTTAAGAAGCCTGTGTATTAGTTCCTAAGTAAGCTAAATATCTTAATAGTATGTAAACATTACAATTACATCAATATAACTTGTTATCAAAATATGTTCGCCTTAGAATCTTCCTGTTCTATGTAAAAACTGTTGCACTGGAAATTGACTTATGGCTCATTCTCCACCATGTTTTTTGGATTACTTCACTGATTGGAATTCCATCACCATTATCCATCTTTATTTTTCTCATAGAAAAAGTAGAGTTATCTAAACAATGTTCACAAGATTTTGGATCATTAATTTAAGGAGAACCCGCGGGAGTTATTTGAAGCCAAGTCTCTGCACCATCAATTTTAACACAAGTCAAATTAGGAGCCTCCTTTCATAAAGGAAGAACAGTCAGCATAAGTATTTTGATTAAAATTTGTCTTGAAAGATATTTGCTATGGACTTTGACCAAGTTACCCAAAAATTTCCGAATCACTTGAGTCAATCACACTAAGCACCTAAAGGAACTCCGACATTTTCCATCCAATCTTTTCTTTATCTTCTTTCTTCAAACTTGGACGCAGGGAAAAGTCATTTAACCACTTCCTAAATGGGCTAACCGAATTTTTCACCATATGATTCATTACAGATTTTGAAAAGAAAATTTACTTATACTTTGGCATCCAAAGAAATCTCATAACTTGTTCAACTGTGGAAAGAATTTCTTATTAGCCATTTTTATTTAAAAAACCCTCTTTTAAATCACCTACTGCACGGTCTAGAACCAACTTTTATTTTTATATTGTCAAATGCAAGAACACATTGTTTCTTTAGAAGTATACCTGGTAGAATGCAAGTACATGGTCAAGGTTAACTTTTAAAGTTTGAGGTACTGATTTGAATTTTTTCAATACTGAGTGTTACTAATGTCCACTAAATTTAGCTTCTGTTTACTTAAATTAGTACTGCATTCCTATTTAATTTTAGATTTACTTTTTATATATCTATGACTTTCACTTCATTTGGAGTTTTCTGAACCAGGAATTATCAATTCCTACCTTGAGAAGTAAGAACTGAAATGTTAGCCAAAAAATTTAAGGTGAGAGTAAAGTTGATAAAAAGAAAGAAAATATACAGTGAAGTTAATATCAAACTTGAGAGGAAAAGTCAACTTGACATATAATGGAAATCAAAACAAAATGTGCCAATTGCCATTATTTACATTTAGTATGATAAAGCTTGGTATTAAGAAGTCCATAAAGGTGATCAATTGCTAATCTTATATTTGGCGTGATAAAAAGTTTTGCTTGGATTAAGAAGTGAAGATTTATTTTTTTCTTTTTTCTGGTTTAAAAGTTATCTTGGTGTAAAGAAACTTGTGGGCTTTTTCTTCTTCCGAGATCTAATCTTGAAATGGTCTGTTGGTAGATACTTGAGAAGCTATACGGCCCCATTCACATTGTCATTGGATACGAACTGGTGAAGCTTTTATCAATTCAGCTTGCCATGGGTGACTCCGATGTTGTTGACAGTATAAATCGTTTAGGTGTGATATTTTCTCTGCACTATGGATCTCATGCATCTATGGTGGTCCCCGAACTGCAATATCTAAAGAACTACAATATGGCAGAGAATAAAGATGTCTGATAGAAAAAAATAAGATGTAGGCAATTAACAAACTGTTGGCCTGATTCTTCTTGTATATCGTTCAAGAGATGGGAGGGAAAATTTATGCTGTAATTTTATGAAATCTACTAACACAACTGGCTAGATTACTGAAGAATGTAATATATTAATATTAAGCAAATCTAATAAAAAGGGAAATTGAATCTACATAGGACGTAGTAAAAGTAATGATGATGAAGAGCCTAGTTTTCACTTGGATAATTATAGATATGTAGATATTATATATGTATATAGAGATAGATGGATAGATATATATGTAATATGTATGTATAGAGAGAAAGAGTCTTTTAGGGGTTGGATGATCTTTCTAGCTCTTTAAATTATATCCGCATGACAAGAATGCAGAAAAAATAACCCAATAACAGTTGTTTGTTTGTTAGGATGCATTTAGCGGCTGCGAATTGTAAAGATGTCGTTGAATATATATATTTTTTTGTAAAACTATTTTTAACGAAAATGTTATATTTTCGTAGACATACTATAAAAAGTAGTGTCAGTTTAAAAAGTAAAACTGTTATATTTTGGTAAAAATAGTTGATGATATTGAAATTATTAAAAATAATATAAAAAAAGAAGTGAAAGCAAAAAATTGTTGTTTTTTGTCAAAATAGTTGTAAATACAAAAATAAGATAAAAGTGATTAAACTTAAATTATTATATATAACAAATATTATATATAGGTACTATGTATATAAGATATTATGATTTATACGTTATATGCATTATACATATATATGTAGATATTATTTACTATATGTAATACATATATAACATATAGATACAAGAGAAGAAGACATAGCATGGGCAAGGAGAAGGACAATGGCGAGACGAATGCAAGATGAGCGAAGGCAAGATGGTGGCCGGACAAGCAAAGACGAGACAATAGTCGAATGAATAGAAATGACAAGATCGTGTGTGAGACGAGCAAATAAATGAAGAAAGAAGAAGAGAACCAGACAACATTCTGATCTCCTGGCAGGGGAAGTGGGAGGCCGACTGCTACAGAGTAAAGTGATGGTAAGAATTGGGAGAGGAGGCTGATCTTATAGTTTTATTTTCAAGGGACAAAAAATAAATTTTTTTATTTAGTTAAGGGTGCTATTGGAAAAGAAATATTGAGAGAATAATTCATTTTTTTTTAAAAAAGTATAATATATATATATATATTTAAATTTTGTGTTTAAACTTATCAAATTTCTTTTGATTAAAAATATTTTTATTTGTTTAACTCAACTACAAAAAGTTTTGATAACTCAAAGCTGCAATCAAATATGGCCTCATGGTTGCATCTGTATAGAACACAAACAAAGTATGCAAAGTAGGCTCTAAGTAATTAGTATACACCACAAAATAGATTTGATGTTACTTTGTACTGTTTTGATTCAAACATTGAGATTAGTATCAACTTTTTAATACCTAATACCACAAGGTAAAAACTTACAAGTAATTCAGATATAGAAACGACAACTGAGATTGTTATTTCTATTATTGTATAATTTCAAGATCACAATATATTTATGATAAAATTATTTATTCATATTATATCGTAAAGTCAACAAATCTCAACGAGTACAAAATAGGATTTATGGTTACAGAAATTATTGAGGACAATTCTAAATCAAATTCGAAACGAACTGTTGTAGGAGATTTATTGAAACTAGAATATGGTCAACTAACCCTTGGATTGAGAACAACTTCTTTGATGGATGTTGCAATGATTCTATTTGCAGTATTTCTATCTATTATTTAGAAGATTTATAATTTTTCTGTTTTATTTAATTGAGTTTTAATGAATTTTGACTCACAAAAATCATATAATCTTAAATTTTTCGATAAAAAAATAAAATAAAACATTTAAGTTTCATATTTTTAACTTATTTTGTTTTGCTAGTTCAACTGTGAAATCTTTTTTTCTCTATTATATTTTTTGATTGTGTATGTGATTTTTTCTCACCATCTGTTTTTTTCCTTTTTTTTTTTTTTTTTTTTTTATGAATAACTCCTTTATACAGCGGTTTCATTCACAAACTACTCATTTTGGCACAGCTAGGAAGACAATTCTTTCTGCTAATAATCACATTTCCTTTCTCTTTTTTGTGCAGTGTGTCTTATTATCATCATAACATTAAATGGGAGAAGAAAAAGAAAAAAATAAGCAAAAGCCAAAACATATACACTCTAGATTGGAATTACATTTCTAACTCCAAGAATTATTAAGTACATCAATGGCACTAGCTTTAAGTTTATTGGGTTAAACAGAATGCAGGAAAGGGAAATGATTGAAATTTACAAAATTCTATCAAAAGCCATGAGA
Organism: Carica papaya; assembly: GCF_000150535.2. Next base: position 1,005,200 of record NW_019014651.1, on the reverse strand, counting down.
TATATAAACATAAGAAAATCAAATTAAGGCACCACCATATTTGCTAGATCATGAGAGGGTAGAGCACCTTCCAAAACCAACAAGCAGGGACCGGGACATTGATGTCACTCGAGGTTTCCTCTTGTCATAGTTGTTGATGTTGGATCATTGATATAATTAGTTCCAGTAGCATTAGGCTTAATATGATCTTGATGATAAGGTTTATGTTTTGCCATTTCCCTTTGTGCCACTTCCCCGGCTTTCGCAACATGCAGATCCATCGAGGCTTCTGCCTCTCTCGCCATCCTAATTTCATGAGCTATCTCCATTTCAGCTTTCGCCAAGTCCTTCGTAGCCTAAGACATTGTATGTTTTGATAAAAGTATCTTATAAGCAAATGCAAAAACTAGAAAGTTAATAAGGTATCTTATCCAAATTTCCGTAAAATAAAAATTTGACTTAAATTCAAAAAGAATGTAAGGTGAAATCAGACTTATCAAATGATATGTTGATAATTATCATGATATTATATATATATATATATACACATATAGAATCGATATAGAATCCATACAGAAGATCCTAGATATATACCTTCTCCTCGGCCTTGGCATCAGCCTTAGCCTTGCGCATGACACTCATATCATGCAACTTATCTTTCACGGCCTGCATTTTCTCTGCTTCGCAAATTTAATAGGTCAAGAGACTCACGATCACCAACATGCAATTTGCACGTAAATATGAATAAATCGTACTTCCCATATCTTATACATATATATAATAATAAAAATTCAACAACGTACGGACACAGACTCTTCTTTCTCATATTTACTATTTGTCTAACACATGTCCTACAAGCATGATTTTACAAACAACTCGTGGCAGGAGCAAATATATCCCTTCATGCATGTCCAAGTCAAGTCAATCCATTTAGAGTGGGCAAGAATGATTCAACTTTAGGATGATTGGTCCTAGTCTCAAGCTAAATTTATGAGAAAAACTGTTTATAGGATAATTTAATTACCTTAAAATGTTGATATTTTTATGTATCAATTTTATTATTTCATGGAGCTATTTTTATTATCGTAACTAATAGATTTTCTAATTATTTAAAAAACATGTAAGAAAAATTAGATAAAAATAAGAGACCAGAGAAAGTTTTATTTTATTTAATTATATTATAATTTTTATGTAAAATGACCATTAAATAAATAAAATAAAATAAAATAGATGAAGTTTATAAAGTAGTAGTAAGAGAATAAAACACGAGAGAATGTTTTCTTACTGTTATGAAAAATTAATATAAAATACATCAGTTGCAAACTAAATATATAGATAAAAGAAACCCCTAAAATCTACAATTACGATAAGAAAACTTTTAACTAAATAATATACAATTATTACTAAAAAAAATTTCAACTAAGTAATCTACAATCACTATAAAAAAAAAAAAACTTTTAACTAAGTCTATAACTGACACTACATGAGCTGACTTCATATTTTACAAAATAAGAACTGATTTATTGACATAGTAAATTAAAAAATAAAATAAAAAAGTAAGATGTACTAATTTTTAACACTCCCTCTTAATGCATGCTTTAGTAACTTCAAGTACAAGTCTTAAGCATTCAAACTCAGGCTTTACCAAAGTCTTTGTAACTATATCTGCAACTTGATCAACTATAAAATTTTTTTTTAACACAATTTCTTGGTCCAACACTTTCTCTCAAATATAATGATGATGTACTTCAATATACTTTGTCAGCCCATGAAAAATTGGATTTGATGCAAGGTTAATAGCACTTTTATTATCACATTTAATTTGGACAACATAATCAAGTTTGGACATTATGTCTCCTATTAATCTCTTCAACCACATACATTCCATGTAGCCATAGTTGTTGCTACATATTCAACTTTAGTGCTAGATAAAGTGACTATCGATTGCTTCTTGCTGCACTAGAATATCATTACTGATCCAATTTTTAAACAATAGCCTGAAGTTGAATGTCTACCATCTGCATCTCTAGCCTAATCTGTATCAGTAAAACTACTTAGCAAGAATTTTTCGTGCTTTCTGCATATAAAACTATAATCAAGTGTGCCCTTTATATAATGAAGAACTCTTTTTCTTTCTACTAAGTGTGGACATCTTGGACACTACATGAATTGGAAAATTACACCAACAAAATAACCAATCTTAGGTCTTGTGATAGTTAAATAGATTAAACTACCAACAAGTTGTTGAAATTTTCTAACATCTTTCAATAGCTCTCCTTCATCTTTTACCAATTTGAGATGTGATTCTATTTGAGTAGCTTTCTTTTTTAACTCACTCATGCCAAAACGTTGTAAAAGTTTTCCTGCGTAGCTTTTTTGAGAAATAAAATGCTCTTGATCTGATTCTTCAATTTTCAGACCAAGAAAGCAGCTTCCCTCCCCCTAATTTTTCATCTCAAATCGAGTATAAAGTTCATTTTTTAACTTGAAAATTCTACTTCACTATCTCCAGTAATTATCATATTATCCATATACAATAAGATCATTTAGTGCATATTTGATTTTAATTTAATAAATAAACTAGAATCTGTAGCAGAAACTTTAAAGTCACAAAAAATAAAGTATTGAGAAACTTTATCATACAAGCACGTGGTACTTACTTAAGACCATATAGTGCCTTCTTAAGTTGACAAACATGATAAAGATACTGCTTTGAAACATATCGTTTAGGTTGCTATATAAATACTTCACAATCTAATTCTCCATAAAGAAATGTGTTCTTTACGCAAAATTGTCACAATTTCTAATTTTTGAATGTTGCAAAAGAAAAATTGTTCTTATTGTTATCATTTTTGTAACCAAACTGAATGTCTTCTCATAATCCACTCCATAGTTTTGAGAGAAGCCAAGTTCAACAAATCAAATTTGTATTTGTCAACAAGTACATCTGAATTTTTCTTCAACCGATAAACCCATGCAGGTGATAGGCTTGCAATATTCTGATTTTGGCACCAAGTCTCATCTATAATTTTTGCTTAAAGCTTCAATTTCTTCTTGCATGGCTGCTTCCTATTTTAGTTCTCATTTGGCTTCTTCATAGCTTGATGATTCTTCATCCAATGCTTCTATAAAGAAATATGAAGCAATAGTACACTGACTAAGTTGAACCTCAATCTTTGAGGTAATTTGGTTGTCTTTTCTCCCTTGTGGACCTCTTTTCAGCTTATCTTTCACTACCATTTATATTGCTTTGAGTTTGAGACTCATTAGTGTTAAAATTATTGTCATGAGCAAGCTGTGAACTTTCTAGATCACCATTAAGAATGACTTCTTGAGCTAGAGATTTTTTGGCTGAATGATGGAAGAATATTTTATCCAACACAACATCTCTAGAAGTAACAAACTCCATGGTTTCTGGATTCATACACCTTCATCCTTTCCTATATAAATCATAGCCAGAAAAAATACACTTTTTTGCTTTCGGATCAAGGTTAGTTTGATTAGATTTTAGAATATGAACATAAACC
>NW_019014651.1:917066-927303 GCF_000150535.2 Carica papaya | reverse complement strand
TTTCCTCCTCCTTTCCGGGTGCTACACCTATTATCGAATGCTTTCTGAAAACTCTTAAAACATATTTTCTTTCGATGAAAAATCAAAAGATTTTACTTTACAGTCTTAGGGAGTTGATTTTATTTTACAAATGGACTCGAATTATGTTATTGGTCCATAAGGTCTATTTTACTTTTTATTTTATTAAACTTAACGTATAAGTTTTTATTTTATCTCCCTCTAATTAATGCTTACTTAAAAATCTCTTGAAAGTACATCTTTTTTTTTTTTTTTTTAAAGTTTGTAACTATTTTTCTATTCTAAAATACGAATTTATTTAAGATCACTCATGTTTGTTTCTTATATTTATGTTTAGATTTTTTTAAATATTGCAAAGATGACTAATTATGAACTTCAAGTTGTACTTTGGTTATGAGCCAAAAATTTTGTAAAAATATAGTAAATTAATATTTTGTGTACAGAAAAACAAAATGAATGGATATGCATGTGTTTTGTAATTAAAAACTTAATGATGCGTAAAGAAATTGATATACATTAATAACTTATACCAATTGATACTTGCCATTTTTATATACCTTAAAATTTATTTCAATAATCACTGCAACCATATATATAAGTTCTATAAATTTAACTAAAAGAAAAAAAAAAAAAACTTCGATATAGAATCACAAGGGGGATATACCAACCGAAAATGACATTATAGTAATGGTTTCCGATTATTTTTCATTCCAAGTTATTAATTGAAATCATAAGTAGTTGATCTAACTAAATTAGGATATTTATATGTAGTACGTTCAAATTAGCATAATCTTATCTCCTAATAAAAATAAAAATCTATAATCCATATATTGACAAAAAAAATACATACAATAATCCAACTTAAATCATAATTTTTATTTTAACAAAAGGCCTACCCTAGATAGCTCTCAATATCAATACCTCTATAATTTGGTCAATCAAAGGCGGCTGGCTAGCTACTCTTTTTATCATTATTAGTACATATAAAACATCAGAAAAAATCCAAAAGGGAATTTATTTCTTTTTCCATGTTTAACCCTTTAAATCATTCAATTAGGGTGTAATTAAGTTCACGCATGTTTCTTCAACTTTACTAGTTGTAACCAAAATTATGATAATTAACTTTACTAATTAAGTTCATGCATTATATGTACTCTATAAACTGACCTACATACATATACTTTAGTTCAAATTTATTTTATTATAATATTTATTTAGCAAAAGGACTACCCTAGATAGCTTGCTTGCTTTTTTTTTTTTTTTTTTTGGAGTATAACTTCCTAGATAATTCTTACATTAGCTACAAATCTGATATATGTGCTGCTATATATCAGACGGGAGATCGCAGAGGTATCAAAAATAGACATAAGAAAAATGTTGTACTAATTTAATGTAAAATTAAGAAAATAATTAGAAAATACAAATAAAATAAATTCATAATGTAAAGCCACCTAAAAGAAAAGAAAATGAAAAGGTTAAGTTTTGGACATGTCAGTGTCAAAGACAGCCCAGTTCCAGTATAGGAAAGTGGCCAGCATGTGAAAGCGACAGAATGGTCATGGATGATGATGCGGATGACGCTGAATCCAACACATGTTTTGGGCACGTGGGCCATGATTGTTGGTCTCGTTTGATGTAATCTCAGCCGTCCGATTAATCCTTCAATTCTCTATATATACTATATATATGTGTAGCTGCTTATTCACTCCCCACAAATCTATCGTCTCTCTTTCAATCATTCCTCTCTTTCTTTTTAGCCTACAAAAGCTTCTGGATTTGAGAAGACAACTTCTACCTCTTCTGCTCCCAACAATGTCGTGTTTAAACATTTGCAAACAGGTGGCTCAACTTTTCTAATCATACATATATATCTATACGTATGTATGTGTATATATACATGTATATATATATATAGCAATCTAGCTAGCTAGCAACTTCTGGCTATTTACATAACATACATGTGTTTGCGTGTGTGTACATATATATACACATATATGATAAAGCATGTTCATTTTTCTTAGTTGTATATTGTTTTACACTTTTTCTTTCCATGCACGCATAAAATTTTGCCTATTCTAGTCATCTGTTGTGTGGAGTTGCTATTAAATAATAATTGGTCATGATTTAATTCAAAGCCTTCTTTTTTAATTATTTTTAAAAATATAAATAAATAATTAATTTTTTTCTATTAACATAATATTTTAAAATAATTAGTTTAATTTATTTTCAGTATTATATTAGAGTAAAGAATATAACATTTAAAGCCAAAATTTTCCATTCATATTAAAATTAATTTCATATAAAGTTTATTTTGGTGAATATGTACTTGATTCACACTATTATATTTTTAGTATGATGGGTTTACACACGAAAAAACATATTAGATCATAAATTATTGTTTAGCTTCTTTTTTATTAGTTTAAATATTTTAGGATAACCGATTCAATTTATTACTAAAAATTCTTAAAATACTTTTTTATTAATATATAAAAATTATTAGATAATTTATGAATATATGAGAGTTAGAAGACTTAATAAACATAAATTGATATACCTCAATTTTTATTTGCTTATGTTTTTTTTTTAAAAAAAAAAAATCAAATGAAACGTAATTAACCATACTTATAGTCTTTCTAGTCATTTATATTTCTCTACTGCTTAATAATATGTAGTTTAAAACCTTGCTAACAGGGGAAGAACACACATATAAGACATGTGGGCACATTTTAAGATTGTTGTCAGTATATCTTTCCCAAATCTTATCAAATTGTTTAGAGCCTAAAAGGAAATAGACACGTTTATTTGCGCGTCTAAACCATTGGATATATATACGTGTATATATATATACTTGTTGAACGACTATTACGTATCCATTTCAGATATAGAAAATTTTCATTTGAACACTTCATGAAGAGTAATTTTCTTTATAACATGCATGTATATGCATGTAGTTATAAGTGATTTGTCTATATATTCGTGTAAGATCCAACTGATGTAGGTTTAAAAACTTTTAGGGGGCAGTGGAAAAGAAGATCATCGAAAAGGAGGAAGAAATATGCACTCTAGACGGATCTGTTGATCGACAAGGTCGTCCTGCAGTTAGAGGAAGAACTGGAACATGGGTTGCTGGAATTCTTATACTTGGTACTTATACACACACGTATTTATATATATATATATATATATATGTATGGATCTTTATATGTGCTGCTTTTCTTCTCTTCTTTTAAAACACTGCTTATCTCCCAGCAACATGTATATATATATAGGTATCCTAATTGATCACGTCATCAGCTTATTTAATTGTATTTCATATAGTTTACAATAAGAAGAACAATACGTCCAAATGTATATACAAAGGAAGTGATAAGATACGTAGAGTAGAATATAAAGTAATTGACTAATAACCTCATTAGTTATATTTGAGGTAGCCAATCAAAGTTGATTAAATCTTAATTTATTATTAACAGTGAATCAAGGACTGGCCACGTTAGCATTCTTTGGAGTGGGAGTGAACCTGGTTTTATTTCTGACAAGAGTGTTGGGCCAAGACAATGCGGAAGCAGCCAACAATGTGAGCAAGTGGACTGGAACAGTCTATATTTTCTCTCTTCTTGGCGCCTTCCTTAGTGATTCTTACTGGGGAAGGTACAAAACCTGTGTAATCTTCCAAGCCATCTTTGTCATCGTGAGTTGTTTCTTTCTTATTATCTTTTTTCTTTCTATATTTACTTCTTAAACAATAAATTAAATTAATTGTTTCAAGAACTTAAACTTATTAGAGGAATTAATTATGTTTTTTTAATTATTTTGAATAATTTGATTGATAGAAAATTTTATAAATTAAGTGATTGACAGTAAATTTTACAAATTATGTAATTGATAGTAAATCTTACAAATTAAGTGATCGATAAAATATTTAATTAATTGTGAATTTCTCGTTTTATACATGTATATATATTTCATCTTTATTCAATAGAAATCAAACCATTATTTTTAATTTTATAGAACTAGTAAAAAGCAAAAACATCCAACTTTACAGGACCCAAGGTTCAATAGTAAATGAGTGAGAACAAATAATAAGAAAAAAGATAAGGTTGTAATATTTAAGTAGGTGATTTCTAGTTCTTATACTATTTTAAATATTAAATTTAAGTTACCGCCTTTTAAATTGATAGAAAGATGCATAATTTATTACTTATATATTAAGATTACTTAATTTACTTATTATTTAAAAAAAAAAAAAAAAAAAAGCTCTCAACTTAATTTACTTGGAATTACATCCTAATCATGATCTCGTCTTGAATGTGATAGGGTCTCGTGCTATTATCAATTTCGACCTACCTGTTTTTACTGAAGCCTAGTGGTTGCGGTGTTGAACAAACTCCATGTCGATCACATTCAAGCTTCGGAATTGCTCTATTCTACCTCTCCATATACTCCATAGCCCTGGGAAATGGAGGATATCAACCTAATATTGCCACTTTTGGAGCAGATCAGTTTGATGGAGAAGACACTAAAGAAGCACATTCCAAAATAGCCTTCTTTAGTTACTTTTACTTGGCCTTGAACCTGGGCTCTCTATTTTCAAATACCATATTGGGTTACTTTGAGGATGAAGGGATGTGGGTTCTGGGGTTTTGGGCATCCACTGCTTCTGCTGCTCTAGCTTTAATCCTCTTTCTTTTGGGGACTCCTAGGTATAGGCATTTCAACCCCAAAGGAAACCCTCTCTTCAGATTTTCCCAAGTCTTGGTTGCTGCAATCAGGAAATGCAGAGTTCAAATGGAGTCAAAGGAAAACCATCGCTTCCAACTTCACCAAAATGATCAGGATGAGACCAGAAAGATTGTCCATACCCAAGGATTCAGGTATATATACACATAATAACTTCATATATAAACAATACTCATCATGAATACCAAAGTTTATGACTTCTAATTATTACAACATGCTTCATGTATATATGATTAATTATTTATAAGAGGAAGAGGTTGTAACTATTTATTACTACTGTTTTACAGATTGTTGGATAGAGCAGCAGTCCTCACATCCAAAGACTGTGAAGAGAAGGATAAGAACGGTGTTTACAATCCATGGAGACTTTGTTCTGTGACACAGGTTGAGGAAGTTAAATGCATACTGAGACTCCTCCCAATCTGGCTATGCACAATCCTTTACTCAGTAGTTTTCACACAAATGGCCTCATTGTTTGTGGAACAAGGTGCTGCAATGAAAACTACCGTCTCAAGCTTCCATATTCCCCCAGCAAGCATGTCGAGTTTCGACATAATCAGCGTAGCGGTCTTTATTTTCATCTACCGCCGGGTTCTTGATCCCGTTTTTGCAAGAATAAAAACAAAAGGCAAAGGTCTAACGGAGCTTCAAAGGATGGGAATTGGTCTTGTAATAGCGATAATGTCAATGATCTGTGCAGGAGGAGTTGAGATTTTCAGGTTGAAGTATGCAGGAAAAAAATGTGAAAGTGCTAGTTGTTTAAGCATATTTTGGCAAATTCCTCAGTACGTGCTGATAGGAGCATCAGAAGTTTTCATGTATGTTGGTCAATTAGAGTTTTTTAATGGACAAACACCAGACGGATTAAAGAGCTTCGGTAGCGCACTATGCATGACATCAATCTCACTTGGAAACTATGTGAGTAGTTTGCTAGTGATAATTGTTATGAAAATATCTACAAGAGATGATATGCATGGATGGATCCCTGGAAACCTTAACAAAGGTCATCTCGATAGGTTCTTTTTCCTTCTAGCAGCTTTAACAACGGCTGATCTTGTGATTTACATCATCTGCGCTAAATGGTATAAGTATATCAAGTTTCAGGGAAACATCAACAATGGAGACCTTCAAGTCTGATTTTCGCAGACACACAGACACAAGCCAAGACAGCGTTGACTTAATTTAATCATGGATTGATGAGCTGAATAATAAATAAATTGAAAAAGGGAGTTGTAGCTAGCTATTATTACAAGGCATTTATCTGCAATGAAACTGTAGATGGATGCATCTCCAGGTTGAGCACAATGTAATGTAACAATTCTGAATAGTTAGATACATCAATATATTCATTTGTAATTAATCAAATAGAGTTTATTTCAATTGATTGCATAACTGCCTTCATATTTGTGAATCATAAACAAAAGGCCTTCTCTATGTATGTGAAAAAAACCTCTCAGTGAAAAAAAACCTCTCATTGATGGAGTCCCCTTTCAAGTGGGAAAGATTCACAGCACTATCCATTCAGTAAAATCAAGTAAAACATTTTTGAGATATAATACAGTATAAAAATACAAAACATTATTGAAAAGAAAAAAACTAATGACAACAAAAATAGACCACCTAACTCAATCAATGTTTTAGTTATTTAACTTTAAGAAAAGAACATCTACTTTTTTTTTTCAATAATATGATCAGTAATAAACCGACTAAGAAATAATGCGAAATCTATTGTGGGTGAATTCTAGTTGGTAATATAGCCTTCGATATGTAAATTATATTACAAAGATTAATTAATCTAAACTCATTGGGGTTTGGTGTTTTTCAAACTTGGGAATAAAAATAATGTGGACAAGATGGATTTCCAAAGGTAATTCCTTACTATTATCTTGAATTGACTTTCTCAACCCCTTTCTAATTTTCAAGCTTAACCTAACTATTTAACAATTTTAAGTTTCTACAAACTATTCTCCAATTAAGTTTGGCAATAATTTGTTGTTAAACAAATTTAACTCAGAGCTTAATTAATGTAACTATAAAACAATTAATGTAAGCAATCAAATAAGAGGAATTGAGAGAATATACAAATACAATTTACTAAAGTTTGGCCCAACCCATATCTTGGTACTCTCCTCAAGTTACTACTTAAGAATTTTACCAATAATCTCCTTAGTAACAAACGCTTACTTGTTATTCTTGCTCCTGTACTCATCTTTATAATATTTGTTATTCTCGTTGCCGAGTTTATTCTCATAGTACTTGTTATATTTAGGGTTAAACTCTTTCTTAAAATATCTTTTCAACATTTTTTGTTCAAATGAGTTCTCATTCTTTTTTTTTACGATATTTCAAAATAAGTAAAAATATTAAAACTCAATATTTTCTCTCTTTCAAAAATAAATATACAAGTTGAAGCACAAAAATTTTAAATTTAAAGCTAAAAAAGAGTGGAACGGGAAGCTTTTGAAATTATAATCTTTAAATACTCAAAATTTGTATTAAATGAAGTAAAGAATAGTATTTAAAATTATTTTGACGAAATTACTTGTTAAATACAATTTGAGTAATTGAGAGCATCTAACGCTTTTAAATATAACTATGCTTCCCTCCGTCAATGTCAAATATGTTTCGATAGTATTGAAATGCACATGTATAGTCATATTTCCATAAATAAAATTCTCAAGAATTAAATTTTCAAATTCATTTGGAAATACCTTTGATGATTTCTTCTTAAAGCACTTCCGAAAATCATTATGAAGATTTTAAAAAAGTATTTAAAATTTCTTAGGCTATAGATCTAAATCTTCAAAAAAATGAAAGTAAAGTTGTTACCAACTTATGACTCTTCTCTTTGTTCTTAGTATTTGATTATTGTTCCAAATTCATTGCAAGAGCTTATAAAATGTACATTAGTACAAATTAAATATTTAATATTATTATAATCAATATAAATATTTCTAACACTTACAATTCATAGTATAAAATAACATTTTATTGAAATCAGATCTAACAATAAATCACTCACTTTTTTTTTTTTTTAAAAAAGAATGTCATAATCTTGAAGCCTTTATGGACGAATTTGTTTTAGGCAAAAATCACTTTTCCTCCCTTATATGGTTTAGATAGAGTTGTTTCGTATAATTGATTCAATCTCACTCTAATTCATTGAAAACAACATCTCCTATGTATTTAAAGAAGTAAATAGATTAATAAAGTGAAACTTAACATATATTAACATATATGTAATTTGCTCCTAGTTGAAGCCCATGAACCATCTTCATCATCAATCTAGAAATTATATTTTGCTACCTCTTTCTATTCTCTTTTGAGTGAAAGAAGGATTTGATCTTATCACCATATTTTAACCGAGAAATGTGCCTACGTTGCTCAAACATAATCTCTTCCTTCCTTAGCAAGCATGTCATTTCTTTCTCGTAATAAAATCATTTTTTTGGTATGTAATGGAAAAATTTGGATATTTATAATTTCAACTTACATATCTTGGAAGTAGTTTTATCATTGTTAGTTATTGGGACAAAGGTGTACAACCAAGCTTTCTCAATAACTTCAAGAGTATTTAATCAAGAAGGCTTCTAAGGACCACCACCCATCTTCTCATCAAAAAACAAAATCTCATTAAATCCTCTTTATACCGCATACCTAAAGAAAAGGATTAGCATATTTTCAATATAACATAAGATTTCAAGTAAAATGTTTTTGTTAATTCTAGTTAGCCATAAATTCTTAGGAACCTCACTTATTGTCTCACTTATATGATCATGACCTTCACTCATAGCTCAATAACCAAACCAAAAGTAGCAACAACCTTTTTTTTCTAACAACTTCAATCTCGGATGTTTTGCTCTTAGTTTCTATCAAGATGAAGAAAATGAGAGGAATACGTCAAAATTTAAATTTCAACTCAATACTCATAACTCTCGGCATATTTGCAAGGCAAGCTCTACGATTTTCAGCAATAAGGGTGATAGAGAGACCAAAGACGAAGTGCAAATTTTTCTTATCAATGGAATTTACTAGAGATTAATTTAATTTAGAGAAGTGAGATTAGATTAAGTGAAAAATCTAAAAAAAAAAAAAAAAATTGTTTAGGAAGGAAGACTCCTTTTATGGATAGAAATATATTATTTTATTAAAGATTGATTCTCAAAAACCACTCGTGAGGTGGAAAAGATCTGAGAGTTGGAAAAATTCTAACAATATTTAAATTTGATAACATGTTAAGTAATTATTAAAAAGTTCATAAGTTATGTATTCTCTAACTTCTCACAACAATATTTTTAAAATATTGATATGGTAAATTTGATTTCGATGATGTATAAATTTTTACATAAATGCAATGTAAATGGATGTAATACTTTCACACAAACTTTAAAAATTCCAATCTGAATCTCAAATATTTTTAAAATGCTAATATATTTATATTTATCTGTCCTGTATGTACCTACATCTCTCTCTCTCTCTCTCTCTTGCTATTTTAGTTTATGTGTGACTTAGACCAGCATACCATGGCCTACTCTACCTGTGAGTTTGTAATCACCTGGAAAAGAGATTGCAACCATACCCATTGCTGAACCATTGCAGATTCTTCTACATACCATATACCTAAAAGTAAAAACTAAAGATGAAAGGATCTCAATAACTTGATATGGCGGAATTATTCTGCTGATCTCACTAACTTGATGGAGAAGATAACTGGATTGAATTTACAATCTTAGTATGTGGGAGAATTATTCTGCTGATCAGAACTAATTCTCATCTGTCATGAAACAAACAGCTCCAAATACCATATCAAAAGGGCCAACCTAAATAGTAAAAGTAGATGAGAAATGAGAACTGGCTCAAACACTTCTAAAGAAAATTTGGATATAGCAAAATGGTTTCTTTTTTTATATAAAAACGAAAGTAACTCCTAGCCGCCCTCCTAGATATTACAGGCTTCGGGCCCCCTGATAGGCTTCTATATGGACAAAATGTTACTGTGGACCTTTTGTTGATTCATCTCCAGGTATATCATCTTCATCATGGTAAATGTTCTCAGCCATCTGCCATATTTGGAGAATGTTATCTTCAGCAACACTGGCAATTACCCAATCTTCACATGGGTTCCACGAAAAATCTGAGATTTTACTTGTGTGACCACCATGGATAAAAAGCAATTCTGGAGGCCCATCTTCAGCATCTTCGGGTGTCTGTTCTTCATCAATCCTGTAGTTAAAGTCTTAAGTAAGAATGAGAATGGATCATGAATTTTACCAATGCCAATGAGAAAATATCAAATTATCACAGGAGAAAGTTACTACAGCATAAATTACCATAACAAAATTTTTTGGCATTTATCTATCTTTTACGGGGAAAAAAACAAAGTCACAGCAGCCTACCAAACCCTCCTCTCCCCTTCCCCTCTTTAAAGGAAAAAATTTAAAAAAAAAAAAAAAAGGCTATTAAGCGTCAAACAGTCTCAGTA
>NW_019014651.1:585216-614090 GCF_000150535.2 Carica papaya | reverse complement strand
GATCCTACAGATAGAGAAATGTTTCTCTGTCCTAGACCTAACTGAGGAACAAAAAGTCCCCCTAACAGCCTTTATGTTGAACGGTGAAGCAGAACACTAGTGACAACTTAAGAAGGAAGTCTTGCCTACACCTACCACTTGGGAAGTTTTCATAGATGCATTCTTTGATAATTTTTTTTAGGCCTATGTTTAAGAGAAGAAAGGGGAGGAATTTTAGGACCTCTGCCAAGGAAATCTAATGGTTACCGAATATGCAATCCGATTTGTCCAACTGTCTAGGTTTGTTCCTCTAATAGTCACTCCCCAAAAGTCGTAAAGTTAAGAAGTTTCTGAAAGGCCTTTGTGTTGATATCTATGATGGGGTTGCAATGTTGAGACCTAGCTTATATGCGAAGGTTCTAAAATATACATAGTTGGCTGAAGACCTCATCTCAGCCAAGCACCAACGCATTGCCCAAGTCCGTACCCAACAACAACAACAACAACAACCTAGAAGAAGATTGTCTGACCCAGTAAGTAGCCACCCCAATAAACGAATTGAGTTTACCTTCTCCTTGCCCTACCTCCATCTATTGAGTAGCCTGCCCGACCTTCCCAACTATGTCAGCATTATGGTCGCTCGTAAGGTGAATTACCCTATTGGTGTATCAATTACGCTTGTTATCGGTGCGGAAGCACCCAACATCTTATAAAGGACTGCCCTCAGCGACCGAAGGACTAGGCAGACCTGTAGCCCAAGGTCGTGTGTACCATCTAGATGAACCCGATGCCCTCCCCACTCCTGTCTTTATCTAGGATATGTTTTCTATTCATGATAATTTTGTCAAGACTTTGATCGATACAGGTGTTACCTACTATTTTATCTCTTGTGTGTTTGCTTGTAAATTAGATAGTAGGCCTAAACCTTTAAAAGAAATATTAGCTGTAGAGACTCCTTCTAGGGGATTATTAAAAGCTCACTGTGTTTATAAAAATTATAAGATAAAAATTTCGAAAATAGAAGTATTTATAGACTTAATACTCTTAGATTTCTCAGGATTTGACGTTATTCTAGGAATGGACTGGCTAGAAAAATTTAGAGCAATTATCAGTTGTGAAAGTAAAGTTGTAACCTTGCAAACTCTGAAAAAGAAATAAAATCTATTTTTTTCTAACAATTGAATAAACAGGAATATGGATATTGATCCTGCTGTGTATTCCATTCCCATTGTCTGTAACTTTTTAAAAGTTTTTTTCGTCTAATTACGTGGCCTACCTCCCCTGTGAGAGGTAGAATTTTCTATCGAACTATTTCCTTGAACCCAATCAATTTTGAAATTTGCGTAGAACATGAATCGTGTTGAACTCATAGAATTGGAAAACCAGCTTCTGAGCTTGCTATGTGATTTATAGGTACTTGATGATTTGCATGTAAATTAAATAACATGAATCTAGTGATATCATTTGTAAAATATAACAAAAAAAAGAGAAAAGAGAAGGGGAATAAGCCTGATTGGTCCTAAAAATATGTGTATCTGTATTGACATGAATAATGCATCAAGTGTCTTATTAGGCTTTTTGTCTCAGAGAGGTTTCTATTTCTCCCTCCCCATCTGGTCTGGAAAGACATGAAAGGACCGCTCTCTGTGGATGATGGTGTACCCTCTGACGAGAGCGATAACACGAATATCTATTAGGGGTCACCTTTGGCTAAGTACTATTGTGGCTATAGAATATGTGATAGGACCACTATGGTCAGTGCGGCTGTGGTCATTAAACGTACCATAATTTGGCAAGTCGAAAATGTGTCTGAGCAAATTGTCGTTATCTATATCTGATCTAGTCATTCCACATGGGTAGTCGAAAATCTATATATGCCCTTAGAGATGGAAGTTGGAATGACTTCGTGAAGCATGACACAAAAATTTGAGCATTTTATGATTTATTTGATTTTTTCTATTGTTGAGTATGATTTTGATTTAATTGTTGTGACCATGACATGACGTTTTCTTTAATAAATAAAATTATTTTCATAAATTAAGAAAGGACCTCACGTGACCCGATGGTAAGTAGTAATGACATTAATATTCACCTTTAAAATCTTACGATGTTATTTAAATATTATTTTTCTTACTGAGTATATGGAACTCACCCTTTCCATGCCCCCAGATGAGGAAGATAGTGAGCAACTGACTGCTGACCTACCCCTTGAAATCTATGAGGATCACATAAATCCATAAACCTTGAGTACATGATTTGTCCTACACTTTGATGAGTCCAGTCACATAATGATAGAAGTGATCCTTTTGTATTTTAATATTTTATATTTTGTTGCCACTTTTGGCCTTAGATATATATATGTGTAATTGAAACTCACATACTTTGGTAACGAATTTGTAATAATTTGCTCTGCTATATACAATTTTTATCATGCACTCGTAATCTGTTTTTGTATCTAACACCCTTATGTCTTAATTTGCATTGGAGATGTCACATTTTCCATGTTTGGGCAGACCATTGGATTTTTTAACAAGTTCAGTGTAAATTTTTTTATTATACGTAGAATTTATAGTAGTGGTAAAATTCAGTACATACTAAAAATTAATATTATATGAAATTAAATATACTGAATTAAAATGTTGCATCCCATCCCTATTTGTAGTAGACAAGACACTAGTCATTCGTATAGAAACACAAATACCAAAATAGGAGCTAAGCAAATTTTTCGACATGTGGACACAGATCCCTATGCGTGAACAAGGCTACCCGCACGTGTGCGAAGCATACTGCCCAACCTGTACACCCACGAGAACCCAAACGCAAGTGATCTTGCACCGACCGCGTGCCTGAGCGCGCAACAATGTCCACACCCGTGGCCAACTGGCCCTGCACGCAGGACTAGCTGCGCGCATATATGCCCATGCAACTAGATGCGCGCCCAGTGAACAATCGGGCCAGGCATGCGCACAGTAAGCCGCACCCCATGCATAGGCTTAACCTGCAGGCTCATCCTCATGCAGCTCGCGTGACCCGTTGGGCTGGCCTACGCGACCCGCGCACCCACTTGACCTGCAACCTGGCCGATTTACCCTTCACCACTTCTTGGACCCCACTTTTAATTTTTTCATGTTTTTAAATTAATTATTACATGTTTTAATTAATTTCCCCATGTGTTTTATATGAAAATCACATGGGATAAAAGGTAGCCTACCTTAATAAATATTTTAATGTAAAGTCTCTCCGTAAGATTAATTTAATTATTTATCTTGTAACTAGATTAGAATAAACTATTATTTTATTAGGCTTTTAAGTGGTTGTGATCATTTAAAACTATCCCGGAAAAGCTTATAAATTGGTATTTGCCCATAAGTTGTAAACTCAATCAATTTGAGAAAAACAATATTGAAAGCTTTGGTTTTTCTTCCAGAATTAGCATTTTGCAAATTTAGCTTCAACAAGTTTTTTAAGAATAATGAGTCTTCAGAAGTTTTGTTGAGCCAAAGAGTAGGGATCAACTTATCAGTAAGTCTGTGTCATTTTTTCTTTCCTTGTTTTAATTTTTCAGTTTTTGTTTTTGCTTTCCTTTTAAGATTATAGACTCAATTAGAATGAGGGGTTTTCTAGACGGTTAAGTTTTAGTTTACATACCTTGAGTGAGTTATAAGAGTTGATTTGATCATCTCCTTACCCCTCTGCTCATATGGTATCAGAGTTTAGGCTCTTAAAACCCAAACTAACTTTATTGTCTTCAACATTCTTGTTATTTAAATTAACAGTCAAATTTATATTAGTTATTAATTCATTTGCATATTACGTTAATCCATTATATTTGTTCGTTTCAAGTAGTTTGGAGTTTGTTCTATTATTCAAATAAAATTATATATATCAAAAATACAAAAATACCCCCAATTATACCCTATAAGGCAATTGGCAAGTTCTTTGTATTTTTGCATAACAAAAGTAGAATAGCCATCTGATTAGTGATTGGAAAACCTTTGAAAAATCGAATGCAGAGTACCTCACCTAACAGTGTGAGTGAAAAATTTTGTTTCCATTCCATACATTATCCATGTTTAATTTTTAAATTGCATTTCTATAATCTTGCATCAATGTTACATAAAGAAACTTGACTAGTCGTAGAGCGTAGCCGACAAATTAAGGGTAGTATAAATAGATACACATGTCGATTATATCCATCAGGTTATCGAATCCCTACACATCAGTCCATCTTGTCAATCTTTGTGATCTACGTTTCTATCTTTTATTTTACTTTTATTCCATTATTAAAATTAAGTGACTAATTGTTACTAGTTGTTTAACACATGAGAGGCACACTATTCCTTTTCTATGTGTTTATTTCTGGACTTCAGTAGAAATCAGAATTAGGATTCCATGTTATGTTATAAGTATTAACATCCAGATCCGATTCAAGTGATTCTGATTCCGAAAGCTCAACTTGACAGATGAAGCTGTTAATAGAGAGATTGTGAGGTACACACAGGTGAAGGTGAGGGAGAGTTATTATTTTCACTAACTTTTGTCTGTGTAGGAACTCTGCAATGTCTCATTAAAGTATCAACAGCCGACTAGCTACCATAAAAGAAAAGGTCCTAGACATGTTCACCCAGTTAAGTGCCCAATTAGGAAACATGACTACCCGTATGGATTGATAAGAACAAGGCGAACACTGCAATCGCTCCTAATGCCAAATAGTGCGAGAAGAGACAAGATCTTGTGGCGATGATGTTGGTGACAAACAGGGAGGTCGTCACGAAGAGGCAGATGGGGACCTTTATGACTTCAAGTTCCAGATACCAGCCTTTCAAGGAAAGAATAACCCCAAGGCCTACTTCGAGTAGGAGCGAAAGGTTGATCGCATCTTCAACTACCACAATTATAGTGAAAAGAAAAAGCTCAAGTTGGCTACCCTTGAGTTTATTGACTATGCCTTAGTATTGTGAGATCAGTTAGTCC
The DNA here is from genome assembly GCF_000150535.2 of Carica papaya. The sequence continues at coordinate 609,137 of NW_019014651.1, read as the reverse complement.
TTCTCAGAGAACAGCATGGGGACCTATCAATCACCACATAGAGAGAATTAAGATCCATTATGAGGAAGCAGTTTGTGCTAGCTCATTTTGACAACTACAGAACTTGAAATTACAATGTTTGACTTAGGGTTCCAAGTCATTAGAAGAATACTACAAAGAAATGGAAATAACCATGATTAGGGCCTGAGTTGACAAACGACCGAAAGCCACTATGGCTAAGTTCTTGGATGACCTAAACAAGGATATAGCCAACATCTTTGAACTCCAAAACTATGTCGATCTAAAAAAAATGGTGCACAAAATGACCAAGATTGAAAGACAGTTGAAAGGTAGAGGAACCAGCCAGGGGTATGTCAGCAACACTCCCCAAAGAAATCAAAGATGGACTTGAAGGGATAAAGGTAAGAAGATGGACAATAGTAAGGGAAAACAACTCATTGGCAATCCAAAAATTAATTCTAAGGTACCAACCACTCGCCAAAGCACTGTTAAGTGTTTCAAGTGCTTAGGAGTTGGGCATATTACATCCCATTATCTCAATCAACATGTCATGATCATTAAAGATAACGAGATATCGTTAATCACCATGAGAGTAGTAACAAGCAGGAAGATCTGCAGTTAGTGGACGTAGGTAAAGAAAGTATTGCTCAACTAATATAAGGAGATGTGTTTGTGGCTCAATAAGCACTAAACATACAAGTTAAGCCCGAAGGCAACGATCAGAAGAAAACTACTTTCCACTCCATATGCCTAGTCAATAGAAAGGTCTATAGTGTGATAATTGATGGAGCGAACTGTGCTAACACTACTAGTACCTTGCTAGTGGATGGGGTAGGATTAACTTGCAAACAACACCCCAACCCCTATAAATTACACTAGTTGGATGACGATAAAAAGATCAATATCACCCAACAGGTATGTATTCTATTTTGTATTAGTGACTACACAGATAATATATTGTTGATATGGTTCCCATGCAAGCAGGATACCCGCTGTTAGGCATGCCATGACAATATGATTAAGATGTTAGCCACACTAGTGAAAAAAAATTAGTACTCTATCCGAACGGGTAACCTCACCCATATTTTTGCATTTTTATCAAGGAGGGACGCTTGTGAAGGTGCCAGAAACCCGAAGGATAACAAGCCTCATAACTAAAGAACGACTCAACCTAAAACTACCAACCCAAAAAGAAGGCCCAGATATTGTCTGGGAATGGGTACCGTGGGGTACACATATATCGCAATGCACGTACGAGATACTTGGCCCCCATATCCGCCAATGCACTAAGGACCCATAATTAACAAATTGAAACGACTATATACACAATAGAAAAACAGGAGGCAGGCAAATTCCTCGACACATGGACACAGATCCCCACACGTGAACGAGGCTTCCTGCATGTGTGCCAGGCATGCGACCTAACCTGTACACCCCATAGGCACGGAACCGCACGTATGCCTGCATGGACCATACACCTGAGCACGCAGCAATGCCCATGCCCAAAGCCTACTAACCTCACACACACACCCATGTGGCCAGATGTGTGCCCAACACATAGCCAGGCCAGGCGCACGCCCAACAAGCTACACCCTATGTACAGGCCTAACCCCTGGGCCCTTTTTCATGTAGCTTACATGACTTGTTAGGCCGGCCCGTGCGATCCACTCGACTCGCAACCCAACCAGTTTTGCCCTCCTCCACTTTTTAATTTTTTATTTTATTTTAGTTCTTTTTGGACCCCACTTTTAATTTTTCCATGTTTTTAAATTAATTGCCACATGTTTTGATTAGTTTCCCCATGTTTTTTACATGAAAATCACATGGGATAAAGGTTAACATATTTTAATTTTTATTTTAATGTAAATTTTATTCCTAATACTATTTTAATTATTTATCTTGTAACTAGATTATAATAGACTATTATTTTATTAGTTTTTCAAGTGGTTGTGATCATTTGGAACTATATTAGAAAAGCCTATAAATAGACCTTTGTCCATAAGTTGTAAACACAATCAATTTAAGGGAAATAATATTGAAAGCTCTAGCTTTTTTTTTTTCAAGAATTAGCATTTTGCTAATTTAGCTTCCTCAAATTCTTCAAGAAACAAGAGTTTTCAAAAGTCTTGTTGAGTTAAGAAGCGAGAATCAACTTATCGATAAGTTTGTGACATTTTTCCTTTCTTAGTTTTAATTCTTTAGTTTTTGTTTTTACTTTCATTTTAGGATTGTAGAATCAATTAGAGGGAGAGATTTTCTACACCGTTGAGTTTCGGTATTACATTCATTGAGTGAGCTATAGAAGTTGATTCGCATACTCTCCCGCGTCATAAATTCTCACTAATAACATGATATTTAAAAAATAAATATGTTCTAACTCTAATAAAAGATAAATCTTATTTGAATTCAAACTAATAAATAAAATAAATTATAATTTTTACATTAATCTTTAACATAAGATTTTTACAACCAATGTCAAAATAAGATATAATTACTATGATAATGAGGATTCAAAAAATCTAACTACAACGAGCAATTCAAACACAAAATTTAAAAATATTGATGAAAGTGCATTCAAAAAATCCATTTTAATTCAGGTTAAGCATGCAACTCTCACATACAAGGTCAAGAAGAAAAAAATGTGAAATTCAAAAATAAGAAAGAAAGTGCTAACTTTAAAAATACACAATGCCTAAGTTTTAGCTAAAACAAGCTGAAAATAGCCAAGCCAAAACCTTAGTTAATATCCTTCTAGTTAGGCAATATTTTATGTGTCATCGTCAGGTTCATATGCTCATTCAAAAAATCTCATATTGAAATGCAATTATTCACATGTTCAAAAGCTCGAAGTTGTTTACCATTTAAATAAACACTTTTTTATGGAAAGCACAAGCTTAGGAACCAATTTTAGATAGTCATTGTTGTTTGCTCGAAAAGAAGACACCAAATATTCAATGTTCACTATAAAAGAAGCCACCAGAAGGATTGCAACAAGAGATAATTAGCCATCAGCAAGAGTGTGAATGAGAGTCTTGAGTTGTTTGGAGAAGATGAACTTGGTGAATTTGAAAATTTTGGGTTCAAAATGGGAGTCTTTTTTTTTAACCTTAGATCCACTTATATGTTATAAGAATTAAAGAAAATACTATGTCAAATACCACGTCAACAAACACATGATATTTAACATTACTTACCTAATTAGAATATTACACGTATTTAATCTTGCTTCACGTGATATTTCTACTAATGACGTTAGTGAAAGTTAATGATCGATAATTAAATTAGAAATTTTTGAATGTACAAAGTCTAAAAATAGCAAAAAAAATAATACATAAATTAATTTAAATATTTTAAAATAGTACGTGGACCAATTTACACATAATAACAAGAGTTGAATATGACTCTTAATTTGGAGGAGAGAAAATATAACAACTTGTAAAAAATATGTTTAAAAATGTGTTATTAATGGTTTCAATTTTTGCACTTCAAAATAAATTTTGTAACCAAACAGATAACATTTTAAATATTTTTGACGAAAATAAAAACCAATATCTACTTCTTACATGTTTAAATACTAACACTAAAATATGTAAATTTTACAAAATAATTTTAATTTTTATTAAAAATTTATTTGGTCTTGCTTCTCTGTCAGCTGGTGGAATATTTATCTAGATTTCTTATTTGAAGACATTTTTTAATCAAATCATTTTAGTTTCCAATCAAACTAAGCAGGTAATAACAGTAAAATTGACACAATGTTAATCTTGGCTACTAGTGAATGTCTGGTGGTAGTCTATCCCAAATGTTTGTATGTAGCCCTTTACCACCAATCTTACTTTATATCTCTCGATTGCCTCATCTGTCTAGTATTTGATAGAAAAGATCCATTTGCATCCCATCAGTTCCTTGTCTTTGGGTAGATCCACCATTTCTCATGTATGGTTCTTTTTAAGTATATGTATTTCCACATTGATAGTATTTTTCCTTTTTCATAGGATAATACCTTAGATACTATGTTAAGGATAGATTTAGTATTTAAACTAATGTGAAAATTTTTATGGGTCAATAAACATTTATCAAATAACTCAAACTTTAATATATGATAAAGAGGCTATTCAATGCATATCTTGTATCTTTATGAAGGACAATAGATATACCATTATTAGACTACATAGGTTTTTTGGGAGTTATTTTAGCTCAATGATTAAGGTTAGATTCTTGGATTAGTTTAGGCTCAGTACTCGATATCTTTCTCCTTATATACACCTGAGAAAACCTAAGTTCTAATATGATCCCTTGAGTGGATGAATTTTATGGTGGCTTCTAAAGGTTTTTCTTGTGGTGATGGTGTTGGATGTGTGATAAAGGATTGTGTAAGGTGATAGGTTAGAGTATATTAAAAACTCTGCATCCTTATCTTCCAATATAGTCTTTCCCTAAAAGTAAGGTTGGGTGAAATAGAATTCATGTTCAACAAAAGTGACGTTCGTAGAATTTTAGGTAGACGGATGGTAACATTTATACCTTTTTTGATCGAATGAGTACCCTACAACATTCGAAAGCTCGAGGGTCAAGTTTTTCTCTTTGATGGGAATAAATATGAAAGAAAGCAACACACCTAAATATCTGAGAGGCCATATGGTTCGTGACATTTATTACTGAGTAAAATTTTTAAAGAGTTTATAGAGGACTTTTACAGTCAAGAACATTGGTGAGTAGTCGATTAATAATGTAGGCAATGGTAAGGACGACTTTTTCCCAATATTGTTTTGGGACACTGTTTTAGAAAATGAAAAATCTGATGGGAAGAATAATAGAAATATGTGATTAAAAAAATCATTGGTATTTGTTTGTGCAAAATCTTTCTAATGCCAATTTCGAATTGAATTTTTATCATGTTATGGAACTGGGGTTTGATATGGTTAACATAAAATTTGATTTTGAGTAAAAACAATCAGATGACTCTAGTATAATCATCAATAAATGACACAAATTATTAGATCCTTGAGTATGCGAGTTGGTCCCTAAATATCATTATGAATTAATGAAAATAAAAATACAATTTTTTTATTACTAATGTAAAATAATATTCATTTACGCAAGCTCACAGATATCCTATTGTAAACTTTCATATTCTAAATTTTTAAACAATAAGGGAAACATAACTTTTAAGATGAAAAACGATGGGTGTCCAAGTCTTTTATGGTGAAACTAAATCTTGTGTATGGAAGCAATAGTAATAGCAGAGAAGGATTTCCCAAGTGCATCCAAGTAGTAGAGTTCATTTATTGCTTCAACATGTTCAATCATCTTCTCTGAATTCTCGTTCTGAAAGTCATCGTGAAAAGGTTTAAATGTTATTTTACAATTTAAGTTTTGCGAAAATTTATTGATTGACACAAGATTAGTACACAATTTTAGAAACATGTAACACATTTTTTAAGACAAAGTAAAACTAAGCTTAATGTTACTCTTGTTTGAATAGTATTGAGAGATCTATTTGCAGTGATCATCTTCTTATTACTTAGATAGGGAACATATTTATGAAAATATTTGAAAGTGTTGATCATATGATTTATGCTCCTAAGTTTATAATCTAAGAATTTTCAAAAGGTTTATCTGAGAAATTTAAATTATGTGAAAAAGAAAATATACTCGAGTGTTTTGTTACACTTGTACTTGTGGCCTTCTCAAGGTCCTCCAATCAACTTTATAGTCATATCTTAACTTTAAAAGTAGTAAGATCAGCATGTGTTCTTTTTCTATTGGTTGGCTATATGAACTTGTTTGAAAATCTTCAACGAGATGCTTTTGTATCCTCACTCTTTTCTAGAGATACTAGGCTTGCCGTACAATTTCTAATACTTTTTTTTAGTGTGTCTAGACTTTTTACAAAAAATACACTAAAGATTGTCTTTGTTATTCATTCCAGAGTTGAGTTCTTAGAGTGAATCACTTCCTTTATTTGGTGACGAGGTTTCAGAGTTCGTAAAATCAGGGTTTAATTATCAATGGAGTAAGGTTCTAGAATTACCTCTCCCTTGCTCTCTTCTGCTATTACAATGGAAATTATCTCATTAAGTAATGATATTTTCTCTTTTTCCAATATCTAAACTTATATTTGATTATGTTCAAGATTTAGTCATGCCAAAAATTGATATGTACGATTTTTTTCTACAAATTTTTTAGACGGGCTGCATTTCTACTGCAATCCATTGTTAGGCTATGGTATTGGTCCAGTTTTTACAACTAATTTTTTAACATGTTAGAATATTTATTTATTGATCTGTGCTCTTATTTGGTAAATCATGTCTTGATTATTAGACCATAAATTTATGCGGCGTCCTTAACTTTGAAAAATGTTTTAGTGATTGCATCCCATACTGATTCTGTTGTGGGAAGGAACATTATAGTTTTACTGATTTCTAGAGCCATTGAGTTCTAGAGTCATACCATAATCATACAATCTTCTTTATCCCGCCATCTAATATGAAGTTTTCGAGTTTTGGTCTGGTACCCAAAAGGTTGCTGAGTTTGCCCTTTCCTTTGAGGGTGGTCCGGATTAATTGGGACCAACTTAGATACTGATGCAAGTTGAAGGATCCTGAAGGATCCTGGTGTCAGCCATGAGGGCTGGTTTGGCTGCTATTGGTGGCCCCTGGCAGTGACTGGTGGCTGGCCTAGTGGCTGGCGATGAAGGCTGACCTAACCTCTTCAGAGTTTTTATTTTTTTAATTATTCTTTTCTAATTTGGCAATAAAAGCTGAATAGGATTTATAAAAGAGTTTAAAATTTTTTTAATCTAGTACTTTGATATTATGTTTAGAATGGTTGGTATATATTTTAATGAATACTACAATATTATATATATAAGTTTTCTATATGGAAAAGAAAATAAACAATTTATTATAATTAATTACATAAAGTGTAATTTACTTATATATTGTTTAACCTAATTTATCATTTCTTTTACACTTTATATCTTTCTGATATTGATAATATTATCAAAAGTGGGGCTTCTTCTTTCTTTGTTAGTAAGATAAGCTAAACGTAGTTGACTTAGCAAAAATCCGGGTGCTGGGTTCAGTCCCCTTTTCTTCCCAGTTTTGTTGATTTATCCATGAGCACTAAGTTCACAAGTCGTGATTGTGAAGAAGAAACTTAACTATTGATATTTTGTCAGTCAGAGCTACTGTAGCAATGCTTTGTCTTTCACATTTCTTAATTCTTTCCCAGTTTATATTAAAACCGTTATCCCACTTACAGTTTCTTTTACTCTTTCTCTGTTTCAGAAAACTTCTTCTCCGGAGGAAACAAGAGAGGCTTTACAGCTTTGGCTTCCTAAGGAAGAATGGGTTCCAACCAACCCTCTTTTGGTACGCAAAGCTAATTGAACTTCACACTGGATCACATGTAACACAGATCTTTGGTCATCTAATCATCCTTGTCAGGGGCTGAGTTTTTGTTCGAGTTTCTGCTAAGTTATATGAATTTCCATTGGCTAGTTTACATCTTGATTTATTCAATAAGTTCTCTACCATTTATTTCTTCCCTGCAGTTGATAAGCATGTATGTTCTTGTGTTAGCCTGTAATCTAGCAGTTCCAAATCTACAGTGCCCATCTTATTTATTAACTGAATCATGTAGGCTTATGTTGGAATTTATTCAGGTGGGATTTGGACAAACAATTTGTACCCCAGTTAGACCTCACTGCGAAATTTGCAGTGTTAGCAAGCTCTGTCCACCTGCATTCAAGGAGATCTCAAGACCATCACCCAAGGTAAAGAAGTCTGGTCCAAGCAAGAAGCATTCACCAAATTAGCTTTTCAAACAGCCATGTCTATATTGTTTGGCTGCCATACAGTCATCTTTTTTTGGCTTCCATATTATTGCCTGACGACTAATAGTTTGTGGATGCTTACTTCAGACTAAAAGTAGCTTTAGGAGTTCATTAGGCAGACTTCTGGAAAGGATACTTTCGGGTGTTTATATATTTTTTGAATTATAAAAGCAATTCTCAAATCCTCTTGATTCTTGCAGCAAGTTTTGCAACTGAGTTTCACTCAAATTACAGCAGAAAGGGTAAAAGACAAAAGCATTTCCCACTAAAATATAACACTTTGATATTCTGGGTAAAAAATAAAGAACTTCTGCCATTAAACAGATTAAATGACCAAAATATCTCTATACCCATTTTTAAATGAAATCCCAGATACATGCTCATATCAGTTAAAAAGACAGCTTTTTATAACCAGAGCGCGCTTGTTGAGGTTCTGATACAGAGAAAGCGAAAGTCTATTTTTTTTAATGCTATAACTTCAAGTAAAGGCTGACTGCCATAACCAATATTCAAACTCCCTTTGAACAAGGAAGAGGACGTAACCCGCGGCCAGCACTATAAACAATGTTGATATTGATTGTGACTACATTAGAACCCCTTCTCAGTTCAGTACATGCATCCAGAGATTGAAGTCTCCGAAACCACATTCAAAGTTTAAGGAGATTTGCAAATACAACTCACAGAAAAATTCAGTGGTCTTGTAGGATAACATTCCATCCTCTGATAGGGCCTTAGACAGCTTGACTAATCTTGTTCTTCCGCCACAGCCAATAACTGGCTCTCAGGGGATCCTTCCGCTCCAAAACAGAACAAACCGCAACAACCAAGCTGGAGTCTAATGGATCTGAATCAATCCTTAAAGCATCTACAGCATCTGTAAACTCTTTGTTCGGTTGGAAACCATGACAGAGAAGATCCAAAAGCGTGCACAGAGCAAACACACAATTGGTTTTGGACTGAAGAACCTTCAAACAAACTTTAGAAACTTGCGAATCATTGATCCACGACTCTGTATTACCTTTGTAGAGGCCCCTAAGGTATCTCCATGGGCTTTCATTCTCAGGGTTGGCTAAAATGGCTTCAATGGTATAATGTACTTCAGACTGTCTCATGGCTTCTAGACCTCCCAGGAAGAGCGATCTAGTGATAACAAAATATCTCTGTTGCATAGAACTTACAAACCTAAATTAACTTTCGAGGCAAAGAGAACTAAATTTTTATGTAAAAGGAAAGCAAAAAACTGATTATCATAGCCTATCCATGGTAATTGATTCATGGTTATTACCACATTATATTTTTATCATCCAGCTAAAATCAGCAGTTACAAAACCAATAAGCAATACCTGATTCCATGCAGAATTATTGCAAACATCTTCTTTGAGCAGCTGCTGACAATAGTGAAGTTCATCTTCCCATCCTCCCAAGGCCTGAAGAACCCACTGCATAAAACCTACTTCTTAATTTTCTTTTTTGGGATTTCATTTCTCAATTTTGAATGTGAAGAAAAAGAAAAAAAAAGTTGTAAGTAATATCACAGAAGAGAAAACCATAGGTCATGTCATGTAATTAAATACAGTCCTGGCTACAAAACAACAAGAAACATGTCTGTGCAACCAACCATGACAATTTTAGCTCCAAGAGAGTATTTTTTTTGTCAACTCAAGTTTTTTACTCGCAAATATCAGCTCCCAATGATGGCTACAGAAAAGCCACAAACCTGTCTGTGTGACCATGCAAGATAGTTTTTAGCATCAAGAGAAAGTATTTTCTTCGTAAATTCAAGTTCTTTACTCGCTGCATCAGCTCCTAATTTCTCGGCAGCCCAACGTCGATGGTGCCTACAACAGGCAAAAACAAAAGAGAAGAGTTTAGCCTCATTATCAAGTTGGTGGTGCAGGGTTCAAGTAAGAGTCAAATTCAGCGTCTATTAGCAAATCAGATAGAACCCAAATTTCCAAGCTTGTTGCAACCCCAAAACAGTAATTGACAATAGCTTGAATCTCTGTATTTTTTAAGATGCTCTTGGGTTTTGGTTTATGTAAGGTTTCTGGCTCACCCCCAAGGTGGCAGCATATTGTTATCTTTGTAGATTAAAGTGTTCAATTAACCTTCGTAAAACCTTGCCTTTGTCAATCGCCCAAGTATGTTTTGTTGCAAGAATTTTGGTCTGCATTTGTTAACTTTGAGATAAACTCAATGAAACAAAATTATTTCGGTTATATGCCTACCATAACTGATAGTTTTTGGAATTATTCTTGGCAATTCGCTCAACAAAATCCAGTTCATCATGCAGATCTGCATTAAGTGCCTCAAGTACTACACGCCTGAAATGCCACACCTACAGAGAAGATAAAACAAACTTATGTTAGGTCAGTTATATGGAAGAGATTAGCAAAACTTTCCCAAGAGTCAAATATTCACATATGTTTCTAACAAGTTAGTTAAACATAAAAATATACTTAAAAATGACTGCAATGATGAAAATGAAATTTGAAGAGAATAAAATTAGATCTCTGCAGGTTTTTGACAGTTCTCTTTTAGCCAAGTGGCTTCAGAAGTTTATATATTGTAAACGCAATTTGTGTAAGAAGATTATTATTGCAAAGTATTACTTGGAGAGAAAAGGGTGGACATGGCACTAGCTTTTACAGGTGGCTAAGCAGGAACTAGAATCTGATGGTCAATCTGGTGCATTTTAGGATAGGCAATGTAAGATGGTTTCTGGCATAATCTTACAAGAACTGAGGGTTCAATTCTTGAGACTCTTTAAGCTTGCTAGACATATAGATGCTTCAGTCAAGGATCTCTTGAGCTGGGACAATCTCATACCCGGCTACAATATCTTACTTTCTTACAATCTGAATGATTGGGATATTGATAACTTAGAGACATTACTGCTAATGTTATTTTGATGCTAGGTTGATATCAGTGTTTCTAACAACCCGGTCTGGTTGTTTGAAGAATGATGAATTCTTTGTTAATTCTTCTACCTCAACCTTGCCAATTTGAAGTTGCTTTCAGATTTTCTTGGAAGTAGATTTAGGAGAAGAAGGTCTCACATAGTATACATAGCTTTCTTTGCTTGGGAGGTTGCCTGGACAAAATTCTCACCTATGAGAACCTTAGGAATAGAGGGAGAATTATTGTGAATCACTGTCTACTGTGCCTCCATTTGAATGAAACCTTAATCATCTACTCTGGTGCCCTCAGTTTAGGGAACTATGGGATCGGCAGTTAATATACTCAATCTCTCTTGAGCGGCTAACAGATTGGTGGCAAAAGAAACGTGGGCTTGGGATGGTATATAGGTAACAAAGATGGAGAATCTCATCACTTTTATTCTTTTGGCCTACATGGGTGATCTTGTTTTGGTAATATTCTAGATCAATAGTTTCCAAACCCTGAGTAATTGATTCAGAGGTCAACATCCTTAGGGAAGGATCTTTTACATTATAGATATCATGTATTATTCCAGATCTAATCCTTTTTCACAGGGGCCACACACCCTTGGTGCTTTGTTTATATTCTTTCTCTTTTTCTTTGAAGAAAAACCTTTAAGATTTTCTAAGAAAGCTATTTTTATTTATACTTGTTTACTTCACAATCACATACCATCTTACACTTTTTCATGAATAAACATTTCAACTAATATATAGATTTAGGAAATAAGAGCTAAATAATAACTTCATATACCAAATGGAGCATGAGTAATTTTGATAAGCGCAAGATGCATTTTCATCATGATCACAGCCTTAAACTTCCAACTTTTAGATTTTTATCATATACGTAAAAGAAGTTGTCGCTTGTTCTATATATTATCATAAACGTGCAGTCCCAAAGTTTTCCCACACCTTTTCAAAAAGTCTACCCATGTGAGAATTCGACCCCAGCCATTTTCAGCAATAAACTTCAGCCCGTTCAATTCAGTTTCTCTTAGAAACCCTAAATTACGATTTCTTTAAGCATCAAACCCATATTTCCTTGATTCTTTTTTCTCACGAAATCATTTAGAAATTCGTGTCGATAAACTTATTGAATCTATCCTGTTTATCAAGTTCAAGCACATTACAAGACGATCAGATGAATTCCAAGACAAGTATAGTTAATAAAGGCTACAAAAGATCTTCACCTAAAAACTTCCAAGTATAACCAACAAACCTATCTTGCAAACAATCTAGCCACACAGCAGGTTTTTCTTCAAATATAATTTTGATATTGAAGCGTGTGTATATAGATAAAGAACACCTTCCAGAGAAAACCTAAGCAATTTCCTCTCAAGTCTTGACAGTTCAAAAACACAAAAGCAATGCATACTTATGAAATGAATGGAGGCTTACAGTGTAGTTTCCAGCATTGAGATAGATGGCCTCTTCGGTGAGGTGGAGGGCGCGAAGGGATCGCTCATTGGCGTGATAAATGGCGCGAAAATAGTCCATTGTTTCTCTGAAATCTTCCTTGTACGCGATCGGCACAACCGGGTTTGGGCCGTCGTCTTGTGGGATTGGAATCACGTCCGACCATTCTTCCCTCCGGCTCAGTGGCACTTTCTCTTGCGTCCCCGCTTCCATCTCCATCTCACTTTCTGAACAGACTTGCTCGACGAGCGGCAGCAGCAGAGGAATAAAAACATTTTGTAATTTTTATTTCTTAAATTTATATATTTTACGAAAATTTTGATTAAAAATAGTCCCTACACTTTTTTTTCCCGATTTGCTGTATTATATTTAATTGTTATAATTAAGTTTGTAATTTTCTTATTTAAACAAATCATTTCTTTACTTAATTTATATTTTTAAATCATTAGATATTTTTAGTCATATTGATAATATAATTTCATGTGGATTAATAAGTTTCGTTAGAATTTTTTTTTTTATTTTAAAATTTAGTTATATTGATAATATAATAGTGTAATTATAAATGTCTCACCCTAGGCTGTGATTAACAATTAAATTCAAAAGATCAATAAAGAAAGCTTTTGCTTTAAATTAGCTCTACTAATTTTTTAAATTCTTTACATGTTGATAATGGTGTATTTTTTATATAATCATGATTGTTTTTTATTTAATTTTTTGTTAGTTTTAAATAATTTTTATTAGTTTTTCATTTGATTTTAATTTATTTAATCACTTTAATTTATGTTATGAATTTTAGATGATTTTGAGAGAATTTAGAAAGTTATGAATGAAGGCACAAAAATGGTAGAAACTGGCATGCTCATGTAAGTGCTGATACACATGTGTCCTAGAGTTTCTCTCTTCATAGAATTTTGAAGACAAAATTCGCATGGGGCAAGTGCATGGTCATGCACTTGCCCATGTGGGAAAGATAGAATTTTTAGGTTTCTAAAATGGCTCAGGATGTTTTATTCTCTTTCCTATTTTACCTAGGATTTGTATTTAGAAAATTTTGTTATTTACCCTAATACATATAGGATATATTTTTAGTATTTTAGGAGCACTCTTTTAATTCAAAGGTTGTTCTAAGTTAGGGTTTCTTTTTTTTTTCTTCTTCCTGGAAGACTCAAAACTCTATTAAAGAGGAGATCAAGCTCAAGACAACGACACAATCCCAAGTTTGATTTCGTTTTACTATGTTTTCTTTTAGTTTCAGTTTTTGTTTTCTCAATTTAATTATGGAATAGATTTCTTTTGTTAGGAAAAACATGAACCCTAAACTATGATGGTATTGATTTTGATTAATGATATCTGAGTTAATTTTATGCAAAATCATTGAGTTTAATACTTTTATTGATATTTTGTCGAATAAAGAAGTTAGAATTTCAATTGATGGGATTTCAATACATGATTATTAGGGTTTCGGATAACATGTTTAATAACATATTTTGTTCTAATGGATAATCTGAAATTGACCTGTGGTATGTATTCGTGTTCCTGAATATGATTGGATAATTAGATTGATTTATATGCAAATTTTTATGAAAGTGTTCTTGAATAAGAATTTTGTTTAAATCTGAAAGGTTATGTCCTTAAAAAAAGTTAACCAGGATTTAAAATTTAACTTGTCAATTTTCACTCAGATTTCATTATCAATATTGACATCTAGACAAACTTAGGAGGATTGTGGATTCTAACGTTGTTTTACTAATTAATTTATCTTTGATTTACTATGGTTATTAAATTTTTTATAATTTTATTTAGTTTTATATTTATTTTAATTCACTTTCATTCAATCATTATTTCTCAAATAACAGTATAATAATTGATTTATAAAATTTGATCTTCGTGGGATGCTATTCGGATTCTTATATCTTATTACTGATATGACTAATGCATTTTCTAGTATTGTCTAGGACGCATCAAGTTTTTGGTGCTATTGCTGGGGACCCAAGATTTATTTAGAAATTATTATATTGTTATTAGCTATATAATATGAAATTTTTAATTTTTAATTTGTTTCTCTTATGTTTCAAGCTTTACTAGTGTACAACCAGAAATTCTAAAAAGTCATTAGCAGAATCTGATCCGGAACCTGAACAAACTTTTCATTCAAGAAGAAGAGCAAACCATAAACTCAACATGGCAGAGAATCAAAATAATATCCTTGAAGGAGGTGAGAACAATAATGCTACTTGAGATGCTCAACCTATTCGCACCATAAGAGACTATGCCATGCCATCATTAGAAGGCACAAGTCCGACTATTTTGAGACCTACCATTCAAGTTAACAACTTTGAGAACAAGCCAACAATACTACAGTTGATCCAACATACTTGTCAATTTGAAGGATTGCCTAGTGAAGATCCACACTAACATAGGTAATTTCCTCCAAATTTGTGATTTTTTACTACAATGGAGTTTCTAAAGATGGAAAGAAGCTAAGACGTTTTCCTTTCTTTTTAAGGGATAAAACACAACACTGGTTACAATTATTACTACCAAACTCCATAACTACTCGAAATGCATCAGGGAAAAAATTCTTTAGTAGGTATTTTTCAACTTCTAAAATTGCACAATTAATTAATGAGGTTGCTAAATTTTCGCACGAAGATTCAGAGACCTTATATGAGGCATGGGAGAAATAAAAAGATATGCTAAGAAGATGCCCTCAAGAGGAATTCTCTATATGGCAGAAAGTACAAACCTTCTATAACAGAATTAATAGCCAAATTAAAAGCATGATAGATGCTTCATGTGGAGGTTTAATATATATGAAGTCACTTGAAGAAGCTTATGAATTGATCGAGGAGATGGCTGCCAACTTAAGTGAATGGCCTACTAAAAGAAAAACTATAAGGAAGGCAACTATAATTTATAATATAGATATTTTTATAGGATTAATAGCTCAAATGAAAGCATTGAATAAGAACTTACACAGGCTACAATTGTAAAAATCAACTGTAATGCCAGCTGTTTGTGATTCTTGTGGAAGAGGGCACTCAAATCAAGAGTGTCGATCATGTAACACATTTGTTGTTAATAATGTGCTTGAATAAGCTAATTTTGTTAATAATTTTTGTAGGCAAAATAGTATTTTCAGTAATACTTATAATCTTGGTTTGATAAATCACCCAAATTTCTCATGGAATAACAATAATAACAAAGGGAGACAGCCACCACTAGGATTCCAACCTCAATAGCATCCTCCACCACAAGAAAAGAAATCTAACTTGGAGGAGCTGATGACAAAGTTCATTAACTTTGCCAAAGCGAGGTTGCAAAACCATGAGGCTTCCATGAAGAATTTAGAGACACAAATTGGACAGCTTACCAATGCCATTGCAGGTCAAACTCAAGAGTAACTTAGAGACTAATCCCATAGAGAATGTAAAAGCCATTACACTCAAAGATGGGAAAGTGTTAGAGGAGCCAAAGCAAAAGGTAAGAGTTGATAAGGTGATTCAATCAAACCTAGTTGAGGTAAGTGTGGAAGAGCAAGGTAAGAAAAATACTAACTCTACGATTCTCAATTCAAACTTTAATGTAGATGTTGATAAGTTCCTTACTCAGATAGAATTATGAAGGATAAGAATGATGTTAAGTTTGCTAGATTTTTAAAGATTTATAAGAAATTACATATTAACATTCTATTTATTGAGGCTTTGATGCAGATGCTACAATATATAAAATTTCTTAAGGATATCCTTTTTAATAAGAGAAAGATTGAGGAATATGACATGGTAATGCTTACTAAAGAGTGTAGTTCCATTATACAAAATAAGTTACCTATAAAGCTTAAGGATCCAGGGAGTTTTTTAATACGTTATTAGCTAGGCTAATTTAAATTTAAAGATGCACTATATGATTTTGGTTATAGTATTAACCTAATACCATTATCTGTTTGTAGGAGACTCAACCTTGGGGAGATGAAGGAGACACGCATGGTTTTGCAGTTTGCAGATAGATTAACTAAAAGACCTGTGGGAATCATTGGATATTTTGGTAAAAGTATGAGAGTTTATTTTCCCTATAGATTTTGTTATGCTTGATATGGATGTTGAGTATGAATTAGCATTGATTCTAGGTAGACCATTTTTAGCCACAACTAGAGCATTAATAGATGTAAAGAATGGTAAATTAGCCATTACGTTTAATGAGGAGGAGATAGTCTTTGATATCAAGAAGGCAATGAAAAATCCTTCTATTAGTTTGGATGATATGTGTTGTGTAATTGATATTATTGATGAGTGTGTAGATGAAAAACAAACAACAAATCATTATAATGGAGAATAATTTAGAGAGATGTCTCATACTATCAAGCATAATTGAAGAGGAGGATTCTGACTTGAAAAAGGAAGTGATGAGTTGGAAGGTGAATCTCTATCAGACGTTGTGTTAGGAACACAGGCAGAGCCACATGTGGAGATAATAAAAATAGAACTTATGCCATATTTTGAAGGGTGATTCAATCTGGCAACTATAGCCTTCAAAATTGAGAGATTGAGCTCCAAAAGAAAGTCAAACGAATTACTATAACTTAGAACTACTTCTCCATCCTTATATTTAATTATGTCTTTTCTTAGTTTTAATTTTTAGGAGTAATTATTCTTCGTTTGCAATATATTTAGTCAATTATGAGCGGAATATTTTAGTTTAAACATGAGGTCGTTTCTTGGATCTGTCTCATGGGATAGTCTACGTAATTTTTTTTATCACTTGGCAAGATTTTGGAGGTGTTAAACATGACAAACAATAGAAGGCAGCAAGCTGCATGAGAATCACCATGGTCATGCAATCGCTCATGCACAATTAGACTTAACCAAAAGAGGGGACAACAAGGTGCATACTCATTTACATGGTCATGCATACAGTTTTACAAAAAAAAAAATTGAGTGACAAAAGAATGAGAGTTTTAGGTAGCAAACGACATAGGCAACTCCATGCCCATGCTAGTCTAAAAAAATAACAACTTTAAAAACAAAAAGAACCCTAACTCTTCTTTTATGTTTTATCCCTTACAGCTGACACCCATACGACCAAAAACAGTCGTCGTTAGCCAATCCGATTGTCATCCACTAACACCTCACAAAACATTTTCAGAGGAGTATTCTATACTTTTATACTTCAATCTTTATTATCTCCTTTAATTATTCTTCTTAACATTGAGGACGATGCTTATTTTAAAAGTGTGGGGTAGAGTAATTGAAAATTTTGTGAAATCATACATACTTAGCATTTTGTTTTGTCAAGCTTGAGCTTGTTGTTGAATTGTTAAACTTAAGTGTTGGAGAATTTTGATGTGATACTTAAAATTCTTTATTTTAATTTTGTAGGTCTAGTACATTCTATGGATTTCATTTTTATTCCAGGTGACTTAAATTTTCTGAAAGCTTTTGAATTTCTTATATTATATTAATATAGTGATTAACCTTATGAATGTCGTAAGTTATATTAGTTTTGCTTTTTTCTAATTTTTGTGTTCCTTCTACTTTCTTAGTTGTCCTCATTTTCTCAAAAAAAAAAGAAAAAGGAAAAAAAAAAAAGAGGCACCATAATAACTTACTCCGTTGATCACTCAATTTTACACCACCAAGTGGCGTAGCTTAGTGGTTCGACACTATGTTAGCTTAACCAAAAGTCTCAAGTTTGAGTCTTGGTAACACAGTTGCCTTTGGTAAGGAGGATTTACTCCTTAATGGACCGATTTGGCTCAAAAAATAAAATGGTAATTTTATGAGTAGAGCTAGTAGCCACCTAGAGTTGTGACTAACTGAGTAACTGGGTGCCGACATATCAATGTCTACCCTCGCATCAAAAGGTCAAATGACACTCTAGGCATGCCAATAAGGTGCTAAAAAATTAAAAAAAGAACAACATTAAAATAATGAAAAGGGGTCAATTTTGGAGGTTAGCAGGCATGATTGTTAATGATTTATAGTTCTTATATGCTTATGGATGAATGAGGCTTTTCCTCTATGTTAATATAATCTTTTCATTCGTTAGCTTTCATTTAATTGAGTTTCTATGGGATTTTGTTGATTAAAGTTGAGTATGAGACCTATGTTATTGAATTTAGGAATTTAATTATTGTGTTAAAAGGATTTTTCACTTTAGTTTAATTTTAACTTTACTTGAGGACGATCAAAGAGCTAAGTGTGTGGTGTTTAATAATGGTGTATTTTATATACAATCAGGATTGTTTTTGGTTTAGTTTTTTGTTAGTTTTGAGTAATTTTCATTAGTTCTAAGTAATTTTCATTAGTTTTTCATTTTATTTTAGTTTATTTTATGAATTTTAGGTGATTTTGAGAATTTGAAAAGTTTTGGATGAAGGCATGAAAAGGGCATAAACCTGCATTGATATATGCATGCTCATGTAGGTGGTGATGCACATTAGTCCTAGAGTCTCTTTCTACACAGAATCTTGAAGACAAAAATCCGCATAGGCAGGGGCATGGTCATGCAGATGGTCATGTGGGAGAGGCAGAATTTTTAGGTTTCTAAAATGGCTTAGGATTCTTTATTCTCTTTCGTATTTCACCTAGTATTTGTATTTAGAAAATTTGGTTATTTCCCTTAGTATATATAGGACATTTTATTAGTATTCTAGCAACATTCTTTTACTTCAAAGATTTTTTTAAGTTAAAGTTTTTCTACTTCTTTTTCTTAGGAGAATCAAAACTCCATTTGAGAGGAGATCAAGCTCAAGATGAAGATACAATCCCGAGTTTGATTTTATTTCACTATGTTTTCTTTTAGTTTCAGTTTCTATTTTCTTGATTTAATTATGGAGTATATTTATTTCGGTAGGAAAAACATGGACCCTAAACTATGATGGGTATTGATTTTGATTAATGATATATGAATTAGTTTTATGCAAAATCATTGAGTTTAATCCTTGTATTGATATTTTATTGATTGAATTCCGTAATGATGTGTCGAATAGAGAAGTTAGAGTTTTCAAGTGAAGGTATTTCAATGCATGATTATTAGAGTTTTGCGTAGCAAGTTTAATAACAGATTTATTTGAATAGATAATCTGAAATTGACTTGTGATATGTATTCATGTTCCTAAATAAAGTTGGATAATAGGGCTGATTATATGCCAATTTTTATAAAGGTGTTCTAAATAAGAGTTCTATTTAAATCTAACTGAATAAGGTTAACAAGGCTTTAGAATTAACCCGTCAATTTTAACTCAGATTTCGCTATCAATATTGATATCTAGACCAGTTTAGGGGGATTGTGGACCCTAATGTTTTTTTACTGATTGATTTATCTTTTATTTACTGTGGTTATTAAATTTTCTGCAATTTTATTTAGTTTTATATTTTATTTTAATTCACTTTTATTCAATCATTATTTTTCAAATGACAGTTTTTAGCATAATAATTTATTTATAAAATTTGGTATTCGTGAGACGATATTTGGATTCTCATATCTTATTACTAATATGATTAGTGCACTTGCTAGTGTTTTCTAGGATGCATTATTTTGATTTTTATTTTATTTTTTTCTTCAAGTTAGAAGCTTCATACTGCTTTATTGAGCAGGAATCGGGATCAACATATTAGGTAAGCTATGGTGTCTTTCTCTTTCTTTTTATTTCCCAGTTGCTTGGATAAACTTTCGGTTAGTTGATTGTGATTCTAATAGGGAGGATTTATTTTAGATAATTAAGTTTTGAATTCCTGAATATAGTGGGTTCATGATCCAGGTGTTTTCAATTTGTACAGTAATCCCACTCCACCTCGTGTCATTTGGTATAAGAGCTTAGGCACCTATTTTAAACCTAGTATGTTATCTTGCTTTATATTGTGTTTGCATAATTAGCAGCAAAAACACCTCATTGCTAATCCGTTTTTCTTGTGAAATTACATCCCACTTGATTCTATCATGTTCGTTCTTTCAAGTAGTAGATTGTTTGTGATATAGAGTCAAAAAAATATCACATATAAAAAAACAAGAAAAATTGATTGCACCCCATAAGGCAATCTGAGTCATTTTGTTGCATTATAAGAAAAGAAGAATAGTTGCCTACCGATGTGACGAAAACTTTTAGTTCATCGAAAGAAGATTACCTCACCCACCATGTGCATGTGGAAACTTTTGTTTTCCATTTGCACGAGCAATGAAGATTAACTGTCTTTATAGATACATGAAAATCGTTACTCCACATTTTCATTTAAAAGCATCACATCATTAATTATTCATATATTTTGCATAAAGAAACTTGATTATTCGTAAAGTGTAGCCATCATCAAGGTAGTATAACTAGGAAAACCTTCTAATTATATTCATTGGGATTAATTGACTCCTATATCAGAAGGGAAAGGGGGAGAAAAGAGGCCAATAAGAAAAGAGAATGCGCAATGAGAATATAAGAGGCTGAAGGGAAAGATAACAGAGTCCCAATAGAAGAAATATAGAGCAATAAAAGAAATGAGAGCCTGTATGTGAGGGAAAAGGAGTTGAGGCGAGCAATTTATGAAAGGAGAAGTCTGATTGAACTCATGTATAAGGAGGCTTTTTTCATTAATTGACTTTAACCCTGCTTTGAAATAGCTCTATTGTCTCTCTCTTACAAGAATACGTTGACATTTTCCCATAAAAAATCGTGGATGGATTGCCACCTCTACGGGGGATCGAGCATCAGATAGAAGTAATCTTGAAGAATCAAAAGAACTTCAAAAACAGGTAGAAGAATTGTTAGGAAATGGATATTTAGGGAAAGCTTCAGCCCTTGTACTATTCTAGTGTTGCTAGTTCCCAAGAAGGATGGTTCCTAGAGAATATGTGTTGATTGCATAGCTATCAACAAAATCACAATAAATTTTCAATATCCTATTCCTATGTTAAACGATATGTTTGATGAGCTTAGCATTTTTACCATCCTTAGCATAGATAAATCTTAAGAGTAGACACCACTAAATGAGTATGAAACCTGGAGATGAATGGAAGACTGCCTTTAAGATAAGGTATGGTCTGTATAAGTGGTTGGTAATGCCTTTTATTCTATCTAATGCCCTTAGTAACTTTATGAGCCTTATGAACAATGTCTTATGCCCATTTCTTGGTAAGTTTATTATGGACTATTTCAATGACATTTTAATCTATAGCAAGACCCTAGAGGAATACCTCCAGCATATTTGCTCTATTCTTGAGGTCCTCAAGAAAGAATAGTTGTATACTAATGCCAAAAAGTGCACTTTTTATAGTGACAAGCTTATATTCCTAGGATTTGTGGTAAGAGCACAAGGCATCGAAGTTGATGAGGAAAAAGTAAAAGCCATTAAAAAGTGGCCTACTCCAACAATAGCCAATGAGGTGAGGAGTTTCCATGAATTGACAAGCTTCTACTCAGGTTTATTATAGCTCCACTTAATGAGTTGGTTAAGAAAGACATGAAGTGCGTATGGAATGATAAGTAGGAAAGTGCTTTTATTTTACTGAAATTTAAATTATGTTTTGCACCTATTCTTTCTTTATATGAGTTTAACAAAACTTTTGAGGTTGAATGTGATGCTTCAGGTATAGATATAGGAGCATTACTCATGCAGGAAGCACCCCCTATAGCCTACTTCTGTGAGAAGCTTAGTGGTGTGCCCTTGAACTACTCCACCTACGATAAAGAGTTATATGCCTTGGTAAGGTTACTGGAAGTATGGCAACACTATCTACTACCAAAGGAGTTTGTGATTCACACCAATCACGAGTTCCTGAAGCATCTTAAGGGCCAAGGTAAACTCAATCGTTGGCACAATAAGTGGTAGAATTCATCATGTCTTTTCCATACGTTATCAAGTGTAAACAAGGTAAAGATAACACTTGTGACATCTGAAATGCTAATTAGGGCATAAAAGTACCAGATACAGAAATAAATTACGAGTGCAAGATAAATAATTGTATATAGCAGAGCAAATTATTACAAATCTCTTACTAAAATATATATGAGTTCTAATTACACATATATAACTGAGGGCAGAAGTGACAACAAAATATAAAATATGAAAATACAAAAAAAACTACTTCTATCATTATGTGAATGGACTCATCAGAGTACGGGACAAGTCATGCATTCAACGTTTGTAAATTCACGGGATTCTCATACACTTTAAGGGGTAAGTCAGCGATCAGTTCCTCACTGTCTTCTTTATTTAGGAATGGGGTATAGAAAGGGGTTAGTTTTATATACTCAGTAAGGAAAACTGTATTTAAATAACATTGTAAGATTTTTAAAGTGAATAATTACGTCATCAACACTTACCATCAGCAGTCACATCATGGTCCTTTCTTACTTTATGAAAATAATTTATTTATTAAAAAAAATATCAGATCCATCATATCATAGCCACAACAATGAAATCAATGATGCTAATAATAGAAAAAAATCAAATAAATTATGAAATGCTCATATTTTCGTGTCATGCTTCGCAAAGTCGTTCCGACTTCCATCTACTGAGGATAGATACAGATTTTCAACTACCTGTGTAGAATGACTAGATAAGATATATAACAACAATTTGCTCACTGGCACATTTTCACCTTACCAAACCATGATATGATTTATGACCACGACCATGCCAACTCCAGTGGTCCTATTAGATATTTTATAACTACGGCAGTACTTAGCCAAATATGACCCCTAATAGATAATTCATGTCACCACTCTCATTAGAGGGTATGTCATCATCCACAGGGAGCGATTCTCTTATGTCTTTCAAGACCAGATGGGGGAGAAAAAAACATAAATTCCTTAGAGATAAAAGCCTAACGAGACACTTGATGCATTATGCATGTCAATACAGGTACATATTTTTCATACCATTTTATGTTTATTCTGCTTTTCGTATTTTAGAAAATTATCACCAAAATCATGTCATTTAGATCACATACAAATCACTAAGTGCCTATATAATCTTATAACATGCTTTATCAAGAAGAATTCACTTCATTTGAATAATTAAACATAAAACATGCAAATCATAAATTTCAAGCTTCCTAGTTTTAATTTATAGAAATGCTCCTTAAGATATCTAAGAAAATACTAAATTCCTTACCGAAATCTTAAAGTTTTCCTACACCTTTCTTCTTCTTCTCCTCTCTTTCTCTCTCTAGATCACTCTCTCTCTCTCTAAGCTCTTGGAGGATGGAAAAATGAAATGGAAGTGATGAGGAAAAATGGAAGAGATGGGTCCCTATTTGTAGAAAATAAGGACCGTTAGATTTGCGCCAAGCTTCCTAGTTTGCATGTGCGATGCCCGCGCAGACATATTTCTGCAAGTTTTCCGCCCTTTATTCTGTCTTTTCTCCTGAAATTTATTTTTTGACAAAAATAAAAAAATAATAAAATTGAAAAAAATAACAAAATTATAATTTCTAGAATAAAATTAAAATTACTAATTAAATTTATGAAATACGATATAAAATTACTAAATAAATTTAAAAAAGTTGATGTGGCCTTAAGCCTTGAATAAATAGGGGTTTTCAGATACAAATATAGCGCGAAGGTTAGCGATGCGTTACATTCCACGAACCTTAGAAAATTTTGTCCCCCAAATTTGTCTCGAATAGGTCTAGGAACTTTTGTCTCATCTCGTTCTCCAACTCCCACGTTGCCGCTTCCGGAGTGTGGTGCTGTCACTGCACCTTCAACATGGGAATCATCTTGTTGCGTAACACCT
>NW_019014651.1:507854-543172 GCF_000150535.2 Carica papaya | reverse complement strand
GAATTCTTTTGCCAAACACTAGTTAGTATTAGTTTTTCTTTCTAATCATCTCATATTATGATAATATTATCAATATATAATAGGAGAGCTGTAACTCCCTTTGTTTCTGGGTGCTTGATGAATAGAATGCGGTCTCATTGAGTTTGCTTAAATCACAGATTTACCATAACCTTTTTTGAACCTACCAAACCATGTTCTTGGCTATTGCTTGAGTTCATACAATATTTTTTTTAGTTTATATACCTTATTTGGTCCTGTTTCTCTATTAAAAGCTGGTGGAATATTTATGTAGATTTTTTATTCTAACTATTCATACAGTAAGACATTTTTTACATCAAATTATTATAGTGGCTAATCAAATTGGGCGGCTCAGCAAAATTCACACAATGTTAATCTTGGCTACTGGTGAATGTCTTTTGGTAGGCTATCCCAAATGTCTATATGTAGTCCTTTACCACCAACCTTGGTTTATATTTCTCGATTGCCTCATCTGCCTAGCATTTGATAATAAAGATCTATTTGCATCCCACCACTTCCTGGGCTTTGGGTAGATTCATTATTTTCTATGTATGGTTCTTTTCAAGTGTCTGGATTTCCATATTAATAGTGTATTTTTTTTTTCACATGATACTACCTCATATATTATGTTAAGGATAGATTTAGTATTTAAACTAGTGTGAAAATTTTTATAAGACGATGAACATTTATCTAATGACTCAAACTTTAATATAGGATAAAGAGGATATTTAGCGCATTGTCTTGTATCTTTATGAAGTACAATAGATATATTACTATTTGAATATATGGGTTTTTTGGGAGTTACCTCAACTCCAGGATTAAGGTTAGATTCTTGGACTGGCTTAAGCTTAATAGTCAACATTTTTTCCTTATATACACTTGAGAAAACCTAGGTTCTAGTATGATCTCTTGAGTGAATGAATTTTCTAGTGGCTTCTAAAGGTTTTTCTTGTGGTCATGGTGTTGGATGTATGACAAAGGATTGTGTAAGGTGATAGGTTAGAGTATATTAAAAACTCTGTCTCTTTATCTTCCAATATAGACTTTCCCTAAAGGTAAGGTTGAGTGAAATAAGATTCTTGTTCAACAAATATGATGTCAGCAAAACATAGAATTTTGGGTGGATGGATGGTAACATTTGTATCCTTTTTGAGTGAATACCCTACAACATTCTAAAGCTCGAGGTCAAGTTATTCTCTTTGATGGGAATAAATATGAAAGAAGGAAATACACCTAAATATCCAAGAAGCCATACGGTTCATGGCATTTATTGTCAAGTAAAATTTTTGAAGTGTTTATAGAGGACTTTTACAGTCAAGAATACTAGTGAGTAATCCGTTTTAGAAAGGAAAGCTCTGATGTGGGCGATGGTAAGGACGACTTTTCTCTAATATTGTTTTGGGACGCTGTTTTAGAAAAGGAAAGCTCTTATGGAAGAATGATAGAAGTGTTTGAATGAAAAAATCATTGGTATTTGTCAATGCGAAATCTTTTTAATGCTAGTTCTGAATTGGACTTTTATCATGTTGCGAAATTGGGGTTTGATATGGTTAACATCATATTTGATTTTGAGTAAAAACAATTTGGTTACTCTAGTGTAATTGTCAATAAACGACACAAACTATCAGACTCTTAAGTATGCGAGTTGGTCCCCAAATATCATATAAATTAATGAAAATGGAATAAAGTTCTTTTATTACTAATAGAAAATATTATTCATTTATGCAAATTCACAAATATCCCATTGTAAACTTTCATATTCTGAATTTTTAAACAATAAGGGAAACATAACCTTCAAGATGGAAAAGGATGGGTGCCCAAATCTTTTATGGTGTAGTCAAATCTTGTATATGGAGTCGGTAATAATAGCAAAGAAGGATTTCCCAAGTGCATCTACGTAGTAGAGTTCATTTATGGCTTCAACATGTCCAATCATCTTCTCTGAATTTTTGTTCTGAAAGTCACAATGAGAAGGTTTAAATGTTATTTTGCAGTTCAAGTTTCGCAAGAATTTATTGATTGACACAAGATTAGTAAACCGTTTTAGGAAACATGTAACACATTTTTTAAGACAAAAGTAGAACTGAACTTAATGTTACTCTTGCTTGAATAGTATTGAGGGAACTATCTGTAGTGACTATCTGGTACCCAAAAGGTGGCTGTGTTTGCCCTATCCTTTGAGGGTGGTTCGGATTAATTGTGACCAGCTTAGATACTGGTGCAAGTTGAAGGATCCTGGTGTCAGCCATGAAGGCCGGTTTGACTGCTATTGGTGGCCCGTGGCAGTGACTGGCAGCTGGCCTATAGTTGCTAGCTATGAAGGCTAACCTAACCTCTATAGGGTTTCTATTTTTATTATTCTTTTCTAGTTTGGTAATAAAATCTTAATAGGATTTGTGAAAGAGTTTATGATTTTTTTAATCTAATACTTTAATATTACGTTAAGAATGGTTGATGTATCTTTTAATGAATATTACAATCTTATATATACAGGTTTTCTATTATAGAAAAAGAAATAAACAATTTATTATAATTAATTACATAAAGTATAATTTACTTATATATTCTTTAACTTAATTTATCATTTCTTTAACAATTTATATCTTTCTGATGTTGATAGCATTATCAAAAAGTAGGCTTCTTTTTTCTTTGTTGGTAAGATAAGCTAAACGTAGTTGACCTTAGCAAAAGTCCGGGTCCTGGATTCAGTCCCCTTTTCTTCCCAATTTTGTTGATTGATCCATGAGCACTGAGTTCCCAAGTCCTGATTGTGAAGGAGAAACTCAACTATGGATCTTTTGTCAGTCAGAGCTACCGTTGCAATGCTTTGTCTTTCTCATTTCTTAATTCTTTCCCAGTTTATATTAATACCGTTATGCCACTTACAGTTTCTTTTACTCTGTTTCAGAAAACTTCTTCTCCGGAGAAAACAAGAGAGGCTTTGCAGCTTTGGCTTCCTAAGGAAGAATGGGTCCCAATCAACCCTCTTTTGGTATGCAAAGCTAATTGAACTTCATACTGGATCACATGGAACACAGATCTTTGATCATCTAATCATCCTTGTCAGTGGCTGAGTTTTTGTTCGAGATTCTGCTCAGTTATAAGAATTTCCATTGGCTAGTTTACGTCTTGATTTATTCAATAAATTCTCTACCATTTATTTCTTCCCTGCAGTTGATAAGCATGTATTTTCTTCTTGTGTTAGCCTGTAATCTAGCAGTTCCAAATATATGGTGCACATCTTATTTATTAACTGAATCATGTCGGCTTATGTTGGAATTTATTCAGGTGGGATTTGGACAAACAATTTGTACCCCAGTTAGACCTCACTGCGAAATTTGCAGTGTTAGCAAGCTTTGTCCATCTGCATTCAAGGAGATCTCAGGACCATCACCCAAGGTAAAGAAGTCTGGTTCAAGCAAGAAGCATTCACCAAATTAGCTTTTCAAACAGCCATGTCTATATTGTTTTGCTGCCATACAGTCATTTTTTGGCCTCCGTATTATTCTCGACCACTAATAGTTTGTGGATGCTTACTTCAGACTAAAAGTAGCTTTTAGGAGTTCATTAGGCAGACTTCTGGAAAGGATGCTTTCGTGTGTGTGTGTGTGTGTGTATATTTTGAATTATAAAAGCAATTCTCAAATCGTCTTGATTCTTGCAGCAAGTTTTTGCAACTGAGTTTCACTCAAATTACAGCAGAAAGGGTAAAAGACAAAAGCATCTCCCACTAAAATATAACATTTTGATACTCTGGGGAAAAAATAAAGAATTTCTGCCATTAAACAGATTAAATGACCAAAGTATCTCTATACCCATTTTTAAATGAAATCCGAGATACATGCTCATATCAGTTAAACAGACAGCTTTTTATAAGCAGAGCGCCCTTGTTGGGAAAGCATAAATCTTCAAGTACAGGCTGACTGCCATAACCAATATTCAAACTCCCTTTGAACAAAGAAGAGGACGTAACGTTGATATTGATTGTGAGTACGTAAGGATCCCTTCTCACTTCGGTACATGCATCCAGAGAATGAAGTCTTGGAAACCATATTCAAAGTTTTAAGGAGATTTGCAAATACCAACTCAGAAAAATTCAGTGGTCTTGTAGAATAACGTTCCATCCTCTGATAGGGCTTTAGACAGCTTGAGTAATCTTGTTCTTCCGACACAGCCAATAACTAGCTATGAGGGGATCCTTCCGCTCCAAAACAGAACAAACCGCAACTGCCAAGCTGGAGTCTAATGGATCAGAATCAATACTTAAAGCATCTACAGCATCCGTAAACTCTGTTTGGTTGGAAACCATGACAGAGAAGATCCAAAAGCGTGCTCAGAGCAAACACACAATCGGTATTGGACTGAAGAACCTCCAAACAAACTGAAGAAACTTGCGAATGATTGATCTACAACTCTGAATCACCTTTGTAGAGGCCCCTAAGGTATCTCCATGGGCTTTCATTCTCAGGGTTGGCTAAAATGGCTTCAATTGTACAATGTACTTCAGACTGTCTCATGGCTTCTGGACCTCACAGGAAGGGCGATCTAGTGATAACAAAATATCTCTGTTGCATCGAACTTACAAACCTAATTTAACTTTCCAAACAAAGAGGACTAAATTTTTATGTAAAAGGAAAGCAAAAAAACTGATTATCATAACCTATCCATGGTAATTGATTCATGGTTATTACGACATTATATTTTTATCATCCAGCCAAAATCAGCAGTTACAAAACTAATAAGCAACTGATTCCGTGCAGAATTATTAAAAACATCTTTGAGGAGCCGCTGACAATAGTGAAGTTCATCTTCCCATCCTCCCAAGGCATAAAAACCCACTTCTTAATTTTCTTTTTTGGGATTTCATTTCTTAATTTTAAATGTGAAGAAAAAGAAAAAAATGAGTTTAAGTAATATCACAGAAGAGAAAACAATAGGTCACACCATGTAATTAAATACACTCCTGGCTAGAGAACGGCAATAAACATGTCAGTGCAACCAACCATGACAATTTTAGCACCAAAAGAGTATTTTCTTTGTCAACTCAAGTTCTTTACTCGCAAACATCAGCTCCCAATTTCTTAATTAAATACAATTGATGGCTACAGAAAGGCCTGTCTGTGTGACCATGCAAGATAGTTTTTAGCATCAAGAGAGTATTTTCTTCGTAAATTCAAGTTCTTTACTCGCGGTATCAGCTCCTAATTTCTCAGCAGCCCAGCATCGATGGTGCCTACAACAGGCAAAAACAAAAGAGAAGAGTTTATCCTCATTATCAAGTTGGTAGTGCAGGGTTCAATTTAAGAGTCAAATTCGACGTCTATTAGCAAATCAGATAGAACCCAAATTTCCAAGCTTGTTGCAACCCCAAAACAGTAATTGATAATAGCTTGAATCTCTGTATTTTTTAAGATGCTCTTGGGTTTTGGTTTATGTAAGGTTTCTGGGTCACCCCCAAGGTGGCAGCATATTGTTATCTTCGTAGATTAAAGTGTTCAATTAACCTTCATAAAACCTTGATTTTATCAATGGCCCAAGTATGTGTTTTTACAAGAATTTTGGTTTGCATTTGTTAACTTTGAGATAAACTCATTGAAACAAAATTATTTCAGTTATATGCCTACCACAACTGAGAGTTTTTGGAATTATTCTTGGCAATTCGCTCAACAAAATCCAGTTCATCATGCAGATCTGCATTAAATGCCTGAAGTACTACACGCCTGAAATGCCACACCTTCAGAGAAGATAAAATCAGGCTTATGTTGGGTATGGTTATACAGAAGAGATTAGCAAAACCTTCCCAAGAGTCAGAAATTTACATGTTTCTAACAAGTTAGGTAAACATTAAAATAATACTTAAAAATGACTGTGACTACGGAAACGAAATCTGAAGAGAATAAAATTAGATCTCTGCAGGTTTTTGACAGTTCTCTTTTAGCCAAGTGGCTTCAGAGGTTTAAACATATATTGCAAATGCAGTTTGTGTAAGGAGATTATTATTGCGAAGTATTACTTGGAGAGAAAAGGGTGGATATGGCACTAGCCTTTACAGGTGGCTAAGCAGGAACTAGAATCTGGTAGTCAATCTGGTGCATTTTAGGATAGTCAATGTGAGATGGTTTCTGGCATGATCTTACAAGAACTGAGAGTTCAATTCTTGAGATTCTTTAAGCTTGCTAGACATAGATGCTTCAGTCAAGGATCTCTTGAGCTGGGACAATCTCATACCCTGCTACAATATGTTACTTTCTTACAATCTGAATGATTGGGAGATTGATAACTTAGAGACATTACTGCTAATGTTATTTTGGTGCTAGGTTGATCGGTGTTTCTAACAACCCAGTCTGGTTGTTTGAAGAATGATGAATTCTTTGTTAATTCTTCTACCCCAACCTTGCCAATTTGAAGTTGCTTTCAGATTTTCTTCGAAGTAGATTTAGGAGAAGGTCTCACATAGTGTATATAGCTTTCTTTGCTTGGGAGGTTGCCTGGACAGAATTCTCACCTATGAGAACCTAGGAATAGAGGAAGAATTATTGTGAATCGCAGTCTACTGTGCCTCCATACGAATGAAACCCTAATCACCTACTCTGGTGCCCTCGGTTTAGGGAACTGATAGCCAGTCAGCAGGTTTCTCTTCAAATATAATTTTGATATTGAAGCGTGTGTATGTAGACAAAGAACACCTTGTAGAGAAAACCTAAGCAATCCCCTTCTTCCTCTCGAGTCTTGACAGTTCAGAAACACAAAAGCAGTGCATACTTATGAAATAAATAGAGGCGTACAGTGTAGTTTCCAGCATTGAGATAGATGGCCTCTTCGGAGAGGCGGAGAGCGCGAAGGGATCGCTCATTGGCGTGATAAATGGCGCGAAAATAGTTCATTGTTTATCTGAAATCTTCCTTGTCGGCGATCGGCACAACCGGATTCGGGCCGTCGTCTTGGGGGATTGGAATCACGTACGATCATTCTTCCCTCTGGCTCAGTAGCACTCTCTCTTGCGTCCCCGCTTCCATCTCCATCTCACTCTCTGAACAGACTTTGCTCGACGAGCGGCAGCAGTAGAGAAATAAAAACATTTTGTAATTTTTATTTCTTAAATTTATATATTTTATGAAAATTTTGATTAAAAATAGCCCCTAAACATTTTTTTTTTTCCCCCCGATTTTCTGTATTATATTTTAATTGTTATAATTAAGTTTGTAATTTTCATTTCTTTATTTAATTTATATTTTGAAATCAATAGATAATTTTAAAAGTCCAGCAACCTCTCTCCTTTGGCTGGTTGGATTTTAATATTGCATATTAACTCGCCAAGAGAAATGGAACATGGTAGGAAATCAGTCGTGACCGAAAAAGCAAGTCATTGGATAGACTATATACGTGCCAAGGTGGAAATAAATCTAACATAAGAATTGTAATCTGCTCTTATTCCTAAAATGAATAGAGATGAAAGTTGGATACTGTCCTAGTATTAAAAAAAATCACATAATTCTATTACAATTATGGTAAAATTGGGCACCATGATAAAACATGCTTTGAACTTTCTCTAATTATAATCACTCCTAAAGCAAAATTCTTTAAATTCACAGTTTGTCAATGAAAATTGATTAATCTACTACCGTGCATAAAGTTATTTGGAAAGTTGGATGTCAATTTAAAAATAAATTAAAAAGGAATTTTTCAAATTTATAAAAATGTTACATAATTTTTTAAAAAATTAAGGAATTTTTTTTTATAGATGTACTAAAATTATATTGCATAATTAGGATATGGTAAGACAAATATCAGATTTAGCTTTACATAAAAACAATCAAGTAACTCTAGTATAGCCGTCACTAACTGATATGGACCATCGAATTCTAAAAATATTAGGTATATGAGATGGTTCTCAAATATTGTTGTGGATTAATAAATATAAAACTAAACTTCATTTATTATAAATGATGTAAGATTATATGTTCTGAATTCTTAAATAATGAGATAAACATAACTTTTAAGATGAAAAATGACGAATGTCCAAGTCTTTTATGCTGAAACCAAATCTTGTGTATGAGGCTAATAGTAACAGTAGAGAAGGATTCCCTAGATGCATCCAAGTAGTAGAGTTTGTTACTATACAATTCAAGTATTATGATAATTATTTAATTGACACAAAATTAGTACATATTTCGGGAAGTTACAAGACTTTTTTTAGACATAAAAGAGGACATTTTTAGGTTTACAATACGTGAAATGATGGTCTCTAAAAAATTGCAATCCTAAACTGATGTGATGAGAATCATTATATGGGTCATTTTAAAATAACAAAAAATATTTACGTAAATATTTTTATGTGACGATGTACGCGATAAATTTCTTCTCACTGTATTATCTAGACACCTTTCATTGTGATAATGTGTGTGATAATTTTTGTCATATCATACTAAAGTTGAAATATTTTAGAAAATTAACTTTAACAAAATTTTATGTCAACTCTTATTTTCTTAAAAATAAATTTTAAATCTTTTTTACTTGAAATCCCCAATATTTCTTGAATTTAAAAAATTTGAAGGAGAAATTTCACTTTAGCCTTAATTTGAATGACCCACTTAAATAAAGTTAGATAGGTCTTTATGAATTTCTTCCCAAATGATTTTTTCTTAAATATCTTCATGTCTCTTTCTTCTTTCTTTATTCTATGTGGTACTTTATTTTTCAAAATCTTATAAAACAAACATTAAAAAAATTAATAAAATTTTTTGACAATGTTGTTATTAGAGAGTATGGGCCCATTTGGCGAACTTGTACATGTATTGTGAATGGTAAAAATACTGCTAAAATAAAATTTAAGTGAAAATATTTTTAACTAAGAAGTTGTATTGTATTTGATAAAAATAACTGTGTAAAGTATTGTCATCTTAAAAGTAAAAACTATTGTATTTGGTAGAAATGACTATGGATAGTAAAATGACGAGGAAAGATATAATTTTTTTTTCTTAATATTAATAAAATTATTTATTTTTTAATTTTAAAAATATTTAAATAATTTAAAATATCTCACTTTTTTCCTCTCCCTTCCTTTGCCTCCACTTTCTTCTCACGACCCTTTTCTCTAGCTCTCTGGCCTTTATGTTCGAGCATATACAAACAACCAAATTCTTGTACATGAATATTTTCCAAGGGTGTTAATTTCATGTCTAATCTAAACACCCTCTTCTTCTTACTCGTCTCCTTCATGGTTAATACCGCTAACCCAATCACCATTGTTGATCTCTTTGTTTCTAGCGGTAAACTCCCAATACTACTTGAAAACTCACCTCTATGGTACCTCATGTGTCCACCTCGAACATCTGTTTGACTGCAAACTCAAGCCCATAGATCGAGCATTCATATGTTTTTGATTTCCTTAATAAAAACAAAAACTGCTAGTATTTTCTAGAGATGTCCACTGCAAAAGCCAAATGGGAAAAAAGGTGGTAGGGCGATGGTGGCAACTATAGTTTTTATGGAGAAGATATGTAGTGGGAGATTTATAAATAAGGATATGTTTATAATTAATAAATTTATTTCAAGATAATTTTAAAAATCATGTATATATATTTTTCAAAAGGCATATGTAAGTTTTGAAAGTCATGTAAATAAGGATATGTTTGTATTTATATATGTTAAATTTATATTATAAATATTTTAACTTTTTTTTGTTTTCTTGCAAAGTGCTTAGACACATAGAAGGTGTTACCAAAAACTACAATCAAAAATTCCATATATCTCTTAAACAGTTCAAAATAATATATTAGAGCTCTATATCTTTTTAAATTGATTAAATGACCAAAATACATATCATTGAATCACTCTTATAACGATGAAATTATCTAACTTTTTAATTAGCTAGCTTTTTTTTTTTATTGACACCTTCGCCTTTTTTAAGAAATCACTTATATAATTGTTTTAGTTTAATTTTTTTTAATTATTCTCTATTTTTTAAATTAGTTTTTCTTTTTTATTTATATCATAATTTTAACTTATAAATAATATTTAATTGGAGTGTCAATATATGTTGTACGAATTGCACTTTTTTCTAGAGTTTTATAATGACAAGAATATTTCTCATTAAGATTTTTATACTCTTTAAAACTTTTTGAAAAGTAATTAAAAGCAAAAAAAAAAAAAATAATATTTTATAAACTCTATGCGTGTTAAGGTTCTTTCTTTCATATCAAGTTCCTTAATAATTTTTTTTTTTTGGGAAAAATATTATTTTAAAAGACATCTATTTAAAAGTGAGATAAATGCACATTAAAATTCACTAGAATTTAGTATATCCGAACTTTTGTCAATCCAAAGTTAGTTTATACTAATTTAAAAATAATTAAATTTATTTAATAGTTAATAGCTTATAAAACTAAATATTTTTTATAATTAGTATAGATGAACTAACAATTAGTAAATATTGTAATTTCATATACAAATATTTCATAAATGCAATATTAATCAATAAAATTCTCATCTTTTATTAATAAAACAATATTTCTTATTTTTATTCTTGTAATTAAACCTCATAAATGCTTTTAAGATAGTAGATAATTAATTACTTATAATTAATTTACTCATTTCTTGTGATATAAACAAAAAACAGTAGAGTTAAGAGCATTTGTTGACTTCAATGAATAAAGAACATTTTTATCATTTGATGAATTTTAAAGAATGATATTATTATAAATAATTTTTATTCATTGAAGTCAACAAATGCTAATTGATATTATTATAAATGTTAAAGATTGTTATGTTGGAGAAGGGAGCCGATTGTTGCCCGCCGCCGCGTTGGAGTCATCTTCAATCGCCAAAAAAGGTAAAAATTCACCTATCTGCTCGAAATTTGATTCTGAACACCTTCATGGCCAAATCAGAACAAAAGAAACGGCGAATGAGCCAAAAACTGCGGGTAAAGTCCAGCGGTACCGCACGGGCAAAACTCGAAACCGCCTCCGATGAGCCCCTTCTAGTTTCCTGTTTTGTGCAATTTTTCCACCATTGTTTTCACCGTTTTATTTTCTATAGTTGACCGAAGTAAAACACTCAGTTGCGATGGTGAGCTGGCGGAGCCGCTGCACAAGAACATTTTGCAATGTTGTTTCATACCGGACGGGGTATCGAGGATTGGTATTTTTTACACTCATACCATACGGAGTATGAGGATGACCCGTTTCACCCTCATACCGGACATGATATTGAGGGATAGTATTCTTAGCGCTCATATTGGACGGGGTATGAGGATGGCCAGTTAGTTGACAATGTTGAATAATAGTTC
Source organism: Carica papaya (assembly GCF_000150535.2). The sequence continues at coordinate 531,864 of NW_019014651.1, read as the reverse complement.
ACGCGTAGTGGAACATCTCTATTGATCACAGGGATACCATGTAACGGCCCCGGAAATTAAAAAGGAAATGTATATAAAAAAAATCTGAGTGCGGAAGCGAAATAAAAGGTTCTGATTCCCTTACACAATAACTTAAACATACTAAATAATATCAAAAAAATAAGTCCTCTAAAGAAAATACTATAAATAAAAGACTATAAAGAAAACTATAAGACATCTAAACATCTATTCGCCGTCTTCTTGTGGATCGGGCTCGGGAACCAAGTCCTCCTGATCTGAAATGGTTAAGTAAGGAATGAGCTACACTGGCCCAGTAAGGACGTCACACTATATCACTATCACATAAGTAAAGGTTGGTAGAAAAGCAAAAACAACCAATGGAGCACAAATTTTAAACAAATTCATTTATCAATAATTAAACCATTTACCGTCCACTTACCTTAGTGAGATTTATAAAAACGACCCATGGAAACAATAACATCATAGATATCATGAATTCATATATAATTTGTAACATAACATATGTCATACTTTTATATTTCAATCATCAAACAACAGTTGCCCCCTTTTCATCAGCCTACTAGTATCCATGAGGATCCATAGGGGTCCCCGCTATATGTGAACCATTTCTTTAACAAACTTAATTTCCAGGGCCGTCCCCATACCCCGTCCAGTATGGGCGCCAAACAATAAACCTCAATACCTCGTCCGGTATGAGGGTGAAGCGGGCCATTCCCATACCCCGTCCGGTATGAGCACCAAAACATTTAAAGTCTCCATACCCCGTCCGGTATGAGACAACGTTCCCGGTAGGATTTCCTATGGACCCGGTCCGTCCACCATCTCCCAAGATATCTAGTGAGGCTGTTATCTTATCCATTTATCAATTCACGCCTCTTTCCTATTTTTTTTTCCTTAGTCTTCGTTACCCATTTAAACATGAATACTGAAACAAGCAACGTGCATCCAACAAGACAAGCATATCTTAGATTCACAAAATCAAACAGTAGTGAAGTAAACAGTTATTCATGCATTCAAAACCATAGAATAAATAAACCAGATAACATAATGCATTTAAACTGTAAAATAAATCAAACAGGAATTGACAGAGAAATATTTTCTGTTCGGTCTCCATTAGAAACCGTAATTAATTATGCATATCTATTTAATTTGTACAAAATACAGTATTACCATTTATTCAGACTTCAATTCCATGATAAGAAATAGGGTGAGGGGTCCTTACCTGATTCGACATCCAAAACTAGATTTTCACTGCGCCTACGGATAGTCCCTAGATTCTTTGAATTTTTCTCCGGGAATTGAAACGCGCTTACAGTACCTACACATGTCCCAAATAACTCAAAAATCAGACCCAGGGCCTACTCGGCCAATTTCAGAATTCTGGCACGGCGGCTCCGCCGTGCTCTGGCGGCGATTCGCTTCGGGTTGGCTATTTCTGGCTGTTTTTGGCCGAATTCAGCCAAACTTGCATTGGTTCCTGTGAGAAAACACCCCTAGGGCCCTCGGTGGGCAGTAAAAACATAGAAAATTGAAACTTATCGGCGGTGGGGCTCTCCGGTGCGGCGGCTCCTCTGGCTCGTGTCGCGGTTTGGTGTTTTGCTCCAGTCAACCTATAGAGGAGGGAACGATGGTCACAATGGTGAAAAAATTACATCGAACAGGAATTGGGAAGGGCCTCATCGGAGGTAAAAACTGAGACAACCCGCGACAGCGCCACTGGGCTTTGGCGGCGTTTTTTGGCCAATTGGCCAGTGTTTTTTCTCCAATTTGGCCATAGGTGGGTTTAGAATCGAATTATGAGCCAAAGGGAGAATTTTTACCTCGTTTGACGGCCAAAAATTACTCTGGTGCGGCAGCGAGTGGCGGCGGTCGGCTCCCCAGCGGCTGGGCTGTCTTCTTCGGCGATGGGCTTTGGCGGCTAGGGTTAGGGTTTGGGTGCGGATGAGATTATTTATAGCCATCCACTTTTAATCTGAACCGTCCATCGTGATGCAATCTGAGCCGTCCGTGTGCGATGCAATCTGAGCCGTCCGTGTGCGTGCAATCTGGGCTGTCCGTGCGTGTTTTTGATCTGGGTCGTCCGTGCGCGCGGGGACGGATCTCAGCCATTTGATCGCACGCACGCGGATCGCCCACGTGCCCTCCCACATCAGCGTCTCTGCCACGCGGCGCGTCCTGATTGGCCAGGGCTGCTGACTGGGCAGCTGACGTGGCGTAATTTTTTAAATTACGTTTTGACCCCTGATTTTTAATTTTTCTTTCATAAATACCCCCAGACCCCAAATTTTTACATTTTTTTCCCAAAATCGTTTTCAATTAAATTCCTAAATAATTTTTAACCCTTTTTATTATTATTATTATTATTTCCATTAAAATAAATTAAATTCAATATATTATATTACATAAATAATAATTATATTCCAATAATAATTACAATAATAAAAAATAAAATAAAAAGAAAGGGTTGGGGTGTTACAACTCTCCCCCCCTTAAAGAAATTTGGTCTATCAAATTTGCCTCTTAATCTTGATCGAACAACTGAGAGTACTAGGCTCTAAAGTCTTATTCTAGCTCCCATGTAGCTTTCCTTGGTGTGTGGTTCTGCCATACAACCTTTACAAAGGATATTTTTCGGTTGCGAAGTAATCTACTCTTTCGATCCGTAATACCGACTGGTACTTCCTCGTAGGATAAGTCCTCTTAGAGTCGGAAGAGTTCGTGGGCCAAGACATGAGAGTGGTTTGGGTTGTACTTGCGTAGCATGGACACATGAAACACATTGTGGACCTTGGAAAGCTCTGGAGGTAGTGTTAGTCTGTAGGTGGCGGTACCAATCCTGTTTAAGACTTCGAATGGTCCAATAAATCGGGGGTTTAGTTTTCTCCTCCTGCCGAACCTACTAATTTCCTTGAAATGAATGACCTTAAGGAACACCCGGTCGCCTTTCTCAAACGCTAAATCTCTCATCCGGGTGTCTGCGTAACTCTTCTGCTTGCTCTGAGCTGTCTGACTGTTCCTCCTGATCTTAATTATCTTGCATGTGGTCTCCTCTACCAGCTCCGGGCCGAACAATTTTCTATCGCCCACTTCTTCCCAACAAATCGGCGATCTGCATGGACACCCATATAACGCCTCATACGGAGCCATGCCAATGCTCGCTTGGTAGCTGTTGTTGTAGGCAAATCCTATCAGGGGCAGATGGTCATCCCAATGGCCCCCAGAGTTAAGGACACAAGCTCAAAGCATACCCTCAAGTGTACGGATTGTCCTTTCTGATTGTCCATCAGTCTGAGGGTGGAATGCAGTACTAAGGGACAACTTCGTTCTTATGGCTTGCTGAAAGCTACTCCAAAATTGAGAAGTGAACCTAGGGTCCCTGTCGGACACCACTATCACTGGGACTCCATGCAATTTGACTATTTCTCGGATATACATTCTTGCCAACTTATCCAAGGGATCGGTCATCCTGATGGCTAAGAAGTGAGAAGACTTGGTGAGCCGGTCAACAATTACTCAGATAGCGTCATGTCCTGAGCATGCCTTAGGTAATCCTGTCACGAAGTCTATGGTGATGTGTTCCCACTTCCACTCTGCAATTGGTAAAGGTTGAAGTAGCCCGCTTGGGCGCTGATGCTCTGCCTTGACCTGCTGACATACCAAGCATTTAGATACAAAGTCAGCTATGTCCCTTTTTATCCCATTCCACCAAAATAGGGGTCCCATGTTTTGGTACATTTTGGTGCTTCCGAGATGCATGGCAAACTTTGATATATGGGCCTCTATCATGATGTCTCTCTTCAACTCACTATTATTTGGAACACACACCTGTCCTGAAATCGGAGTAACCCATCGACAGAGACTCGGAATTCTGAACTAATTCCCTGTTTTGCATTGTTCTTGAGGGCTACTAGGGCGGGATCAGCTGACTGAGTTTCTCTTATTCTCTGGATTAACTCAGGCTGGACGGTCAAACGGCTCAAACATGTGGCTCTCCTCAAGTCCTGAAGTCGAACCTATTGTATAGCCCCAATTTGCCTGCATTCTGAGACCATCAAATGGATTAAAATACCTGCACTTTTCTTGCTGAGTGCATCGGCTACCACGTTGCCTTTACCTGGGTGGTACAAGATATCACAATCATAGTCTTTAAGAAGTTCTATCCACCTTCTCTGATGCATGTTGAGATCCTTCTGAGTGAATATGTGTTTCAAACTCTTGTGGTCGGTATAGATCTGAAAGGTCTCTCCGTATAAATAATGGCACCAGATCTTCAAGGCGGGTATGATTGCGGTAAGTTCTAAGTCATGGTTGGGATAATTTTTTTCATGACTCTTTAACTATTTGGATCCATAAGGTATGACCTTCCCATGCTACATTAGAACACAACCCAGGCCTAGATAGGAGGCATCACTGTAAACCGTATATCCTCCCAATCCACTCGGTAAGGCCAGCACAGGTGCAGTAGTCAGCCACTTCTTTAGTTCTGAAAAACTTCTTTCACAGTTCTCATTCCACTCAAACTTGTCATTCTTCTTTGTGAGTCGGGTTAGGGGAGCCGCTAGACTAGAAAATCCTTCAACAAACCTGCAGTAATAGCCTGTCATTCCCAGAAAGCTACGGATTTCTTTAACTGATGTCAATTTCTCCTAGCCGAGCACCACTTCAACCTTTTCAGGATTCACTAGTACTCTATCCTTTGATATGATGTGTCCTAGGAAAGCGGTCTCCTCAAGCCAGAATCTACACTTACTCAACTTTTCATACAGCTTCTTTCTTCTGAGAACCTGCAAAACCTGTGCTAGATGGTGAACATGTTCTTTTCTACTTTTTGAATAGACCAAGATGTCATCGATGAATACGATAACAAATTGATCTAAGAGCTCTCTAAAGACCCTGTTCATCAGATCCATGAAGATGGCTGGGGCATTGGTTAGCCCAAATGGCATGACTAGGAACTCATAGTGTTCGTACCTGGTTCGAAAGGCTGTCTTGGGGATGTCTTCTGTTCTTATTTTTACCTGATGGTAATCTGATCGCAAGTCTATTTTGAAGAAGACTTGCGCACCCTACAACTGATCAAAGAGGTCATCAATTCTGGGAAGGAGATACTTGTTTTTGATTGTGACCCTGTTCAATCCTCTGTAATCAATACATAACCTCAACGTTCCATCTCCCTTCCTGTCAAAAGTGACTCCGGCACCCCACGGGGGCACACTGTGTCTGATAAAACTACTGTTTTGCAATTTAGTGATATGTTTCCTCAGCTCCTCCATCTCAACGCGGCTCATGTGGTAAGGAGCAACCGAAATAGGTTGGGTGCCAGGCTGTAGATCTATGGTGAACTCGACTTCCCTGTCTACTAGTAGTCCGGGTAATTCATTCGAAAACACATCTAAAAAGTCTCGGACTACTGGAATCTCTTGAATACAATTCTCTTTCTTGGGTTTGCCTAGTTAGAGAAAATAGCAAGGTTAAGGTACTCAACAAATAAGAAAATTTACCATCAAGGAAGAAATACTAAATAATTTTATTAATTTGTAAATGGCTCCTCGTTAGGAGGATTAAATACAACTTTCTTGCTAAGCAAACTACGGTGGCGTGATACGCCGCTAACCAATCTATCCCTAAAATTACATCAAAATCCCTCGTGCCTAATTCTATTAGGTCTACACTCAGTTTCCTATTTGCTATCTCTACGGCACAAGCCCTATAGACAACTTCTCCCAATGGTGTTGCACTCCCAGTAGTAGACACAAATAACATTGAATCAAGTTTATCAGGTAATACATTAAATTTGGATGCAAAAACAGGTGAAACAAATGAATGCGATGCACTAGTATCAAATAAAACATGAGCAAGATGGTTACAGATAGTGTACATACCCTGTACCACGTCTGAGTCGGCATCGGCATCCTGCTAGGTGAGGTTGTAAACCCTGCACTAGATAGGAGGTCTTCCCTTATTCTGGTTCCTTGGGCACTCTCTCGCATAGTGTTGGGCACTACAACATATGTGACAGGTGTTGTTGAGGCAGTAGCATGGTCGGTCCCCGTGATCCCTGCCACAATGCTAACAGATCTTACCACGTCCTGCCACTGAAGCCTAAGGGGGAGCTTGGATCACCGGTCTAGCCCTCTTGTTCTGTTGGACAGGTGCAGTAGGTGCTGGTTTGCGGAGTGGAGCTGAGGGTCTATGGTTCCCTACTAACTGAGGAAGGGTGTGGAGGCTCCTCTCCACTAACTGTGCCCTGGCCAGAACGGCTGAGAATGTCTTGAGTTCCAGTACAAATAGGTGCTACTTGATCTCTGGGCGGAGGAACCACTGGAACCTTCTAGCCTTCCTACCCTCATCCATCAATGTTTTAGGGGAGTATCGGCCCAACTCTAGGAACTTACGGGCATATTCTGACACCGTCATGTTCTCCTGGACCAACTGGACAAACTCCATCTCCTTAAGATGTCGGATGTGCTCTGGGAGGTACTCAGCATGGAAGGCTGCTAAGAACTGTTCCCAAGTGACTAGAATAGGCAGGGTGGTCTGCTTGAGTTTCCACCAGTGGTCTGCTTCTCCCACCCGTATGTAAGTAGCAAGGGTGACCCTCTACTCGGGAGTCACTCCTAGGGTTTCGAAGGCCTTCTCCGTCTCCGCCAATCAATACTAGGCATCTTCAAAGGAGGATTTCTCTGCAAAAGTGGATGGTTCAGTCTCCTGTACCTCTCTCCGTAACCTGGGTCAATCATGGAAGGAGCTGGGTCCCGTAGAAGAGGGACTGGGCCAGGCTGAGGATAGACTAGGGGACCCTGTGGTGGTACTTGCTGATATGGTGGGGGCACCGGATTATACGGTGGCGATGCCAGGTAGTACTGTGGCTGGGGCACCAGATTATACTGCGGCGGTGGCACAGGGTGGTACTGTGGAGGAGCAGGCTCGTACCGGAGTTGCTCGGGATCCTCTCGCTGCAGTGGTGGCTCAACCTGTGGCAGCGGGGGAGGGTCAGGTAGCTCCCCTCTCTCCTCTCGGCCCTGCTGGGCAGCAATGAGTCTCTCCAGCGTCTCAAATATCTTGTCAACATCTTCCCGAAGCGAACCAACCCGGGCTGCTCAGTTTAGTGGGGGGTCTTCCTCTTCTCATCTCTCCGTACTTCCATTTCACAAGAAAGGGTTGAGTAATAATTTATTGGTTTGGTGTTTCTCATTGTGTAAAGGACGAGTCCGAGGAACACGACTCTGATACCAACTGTAACGGCCTTAGAAATTAAAAAAAATGTATATAAAAAAAATTTGAGTGCGGAAGCGAAATAAAATGTTCTAATTAATATTCCTTACACAATAACTTAAACGTACTAAACAATATTAAAGAATAAGTCCTCTAAAGGAAATACTATAAATGAAAGACTATAAAGAAAACTATAAGACATCTAAGCATCTACTCACCGTCTTCTTGTGGATCGGGCTCAGGAACCAAGTCCTCCTAATCTGAAATGGTTAAGTAAGGAATGAGCTATACTACCCCAGTAAGGACGTCATATTATATCACTGTCACAAAAGTAAAGGTTAGTAGAAAAGCAAAAACAACCAATGGAGCACAAATTTTAAACAAATTCATTTATCAATAATCAAACCATTTATCGTCTACTTACTTCAGTGAGATTTATAAAAACGACCCATGGAAATAATAACATAATAGATATCATGAATTTATATATAATCTGTAACATAGCACATGTCATACTTTTATAATTCAATCATCAAACAACAGTTGCCCCCTTTTCATCAGCCTATTAGTATCCATGGGGATCCATAGGGGTCCCCGCTACATGTGAACCATTCCCTTAACAAACTTAATTTCTAAGGCCGTCCCCATACCCCGTCTGGTATGGGCGCCAAATAATAAATCTCAATACCTCATCCGGTATCAGTGCCAAAATATTTAATGTCTCCATATCCCGTCCGGTATGAGACAACATTCCCGGTAGGGTTCCCTATGGACCCGGTCTGTCCACCATTTTTCAGGATATCTAGTGAGGCTGTCATCTTACCCATTTATCAATTCACACCCCTTTCCTATTTTTTTTCTTTAGTCTACCCATTCAAACATGAATACTGAAATAAGCAACGTGCATCTAACAAGGCAAGCACATCTTAGATTCACAAAATCAAACAGTAGTGAAGTAAAAAGTGATTCATGCATTCAAAACCATAGAATAAATAAACCAGATAACATAATGCATTTAAACTGTAAAATAAATCAAACAGGAATTGACAGAGAAATATGTTTGGTTTGGGCTCCATTAGCAACCGTAATTAATTATGCATATCTATTTAATTTGTACAAAATACAGTATTATTATTTATTAAGACTTCAATTCTATGATAGGAAATACGGTGAGGGGTCCTTACCTGATTTGACATCCAAAACTAGATTTTCACTGCGCCTACGGGCAGTCCCTAGATTCCCTGAATTTTTCTCCAGGAACTGAAACGCGCTTACGATACCTACACATGTCCCAAATAACTCAAAAATCAGACCCATGACCTACTTGGCCAATTTCAAAATTCCGGCACGGCGGCTCCGCCATGCTCCGGCGGCGATCCGCCTCGGGTTGGTTGTTTCCGGCCGTTCTCGGCCGACTTCAGCCAAAATTGCATTGGTTCCTGTGAGAAAACACCGTTAGGGCCCTCGGTGGGCCGAAAAAATACAGAAAATCGAAACTTACTGGCAGTGGGGCTCTCCGGTGCGGCGACTCCTCCGACTCACGTCACGGTTTGGTATTTTGCTCCGGTCAACCTATAGAGGAGAGAACGGTGGTCACAATGGTGAAAAAATTACATCGAACGAGAATCGGGAAGGGCCTCATCAGAGGCAAAAATCGAGACAACCCGCGGCGGCGCTGCTAGGCTTCAGAATCTTTTTTCGGTCAATTGGCCAGTGTTTTTGCTCCGATTTGGCCATAGGTGGGTTTAGAATCAAATTCTGAGCCAAGGGGATAATTTTTACCTAGTTTGACAGCCAGAAATTGCTCCAATGCAACGGCGGGTGGCGGTGTCGGCTCCCCGGCGGCTGGGCTGTCTTCTCCGGCGAGGGGCTCTGGCAGCTAGGGTTAGGATTTGGGTGCAAATGAGATTATTTATAACCATCCGCTTTTAATCTTAGCCGTCTATCGCGATTCAATCTGGACCGTCCGATCACGATTAAATAGGAAATGAATCTGGACCGTTCATCGCGATGCAATCTGAGTCGTCCATGCGCGATTCAATTTGGGTCGTTTGTGTGCGTGCAATCTAGGCCGTCCGTGCGCGTTTTTGATCTGGGTTGCCCGTGCACGCGAGGACGGATCTCAACCGTTCGATCGCGCGCACGCGGATCGCCCACGTGGCTCATTTCCGTGTGGCCTCCTGTCTCAGTGTCTCTGCCACACGGCGCGTCCTAGTTGGCTGGAGCTGCTAACCGGGCAACTGACGTGGCGTAATTTTTTTAAATTACGTTTTGACCCCCGATTTTTAATTTTTCTTTCAAAAATACCCATAGACCTTAAATTTTCACCCATTTTTTCCAAAATCGTTTTCAATTAAATCCCTAAATAATTTTTACCCCTTTTTATTATTATTATTATTATTATTTCCATTAAAATAAATTAAACTAAATTAAATTCAATATATTATTACATAAATAATAATTATATTCCAATAATAATTACAATAATAAAAAATAAAATAAAAAGAAAGGGTTGGGGTGTTACGTACCAGTAGACAAATAAAAATAGAAAATTATTATTCTTACCCAGTTGAATATGAGATTGAAATGTTATTTTGGGTTATTGCCTTTATAGGTCGATTTTGAAAATCTCGCAACGGTAAATATATGTAATAAATAATTTTCTTTATGATAAATAAATTTACTTAAATCAAGACCTTCATTGATTATTTTTATGATTTTTATCAACCTTCAATTTTTATATGGGTGAGTAGTGTGATATTCTTATTAGGATAGTGTAGCTCACCATTTCATTAATTATTTCAGATCAAGAGGACCAAGACCCAGATCCCGATCAACCAGAGGGTTGTGAATAGTTCACTACCCGAACTCCCTTTAAAAGTTAGTGAAGGTCGTCCTAGAATGCTTAGTTATTAGTTTTTTGTTTATTTCCTTAATTTTTATAATTTCCTTTAGAATGGTCATTCTTGTATCCCTATTGGATATTCCAAATTATTGTATAAGGAATGTAAACCCTAAACTTTATTGTTTCCCTTCCGCATTTAATTCATGACTTTATTTTCTTTTTAAGTTTCAGGTCATTACAGTTATGATTGATGTGAGACATCATAAATAAATAAGACAAAGATTGTTTGATTTTCATGTCGTTATTGAGTTAGTGTAATTCATCCAATTCATTATCCTTTTCGGTAAAGACATTTAGGACCTCATTCCCGAACAGTTAGAGATTTGTTAAGAGACTATTCTATTTCATCTTACTTTAATTTAGGCAGTAATTAAAATTATTTATTTTTTATAATAAATATTTATTTTAAAATTTAGATATGTCTCATGAATTTTGAATATTTTAAATATTTACTATACAAAATATTTTTATAAATTATTTGTTATTATATAATCGGATGCGATCAAGATTCCGAATGGGGTTTGAGATTGTTAATGAATATACTTTTAAATTTTTAAATATTTACTATACAAAATATTTTTATAAATTATTTGTTATTGTATAATAGGATACGATCAGGATTCCAAATGGGGTTTGAGATTGTTAATGAATATACTTTTAAATTTTTAAATATTTACTATACAAAATATTTTTATAAATTATTTGTTATTGTATAATAGGATACGATCAGGATTCCAAATGGGGTTTGAGATTGTTATTGAGGTGGATATAAATAATGCCTACATTCGTTTGGCACCCATCTGACTTATTTGTATTTTCAATCATTTTATTATATATAGATATATGTGTATATGTAATATAATTGTGATTAAAATATTTATTTAAATATTATTTTTAACTTTATGTTTGAATTTTGAATATTTAATGGTTTTATTTTTAATATTAATTTAGTTAACATATAAAATATAATTTTATTAATTTATGAATTTTATTTAATGTGAAAAATTAGAAAAAATAGGTAGAGGATGAAATTGAAAATAATTTTGAAAAAAAGTGGTGAAAATTTGGGTTATATGGGTGTTTTTAAAAGAAAAATCAGGAATTGGGAGTCAAAACGCATTTGAAAAAAATGTGCCACATAGGACTGCCCAGTCAGCAGCCCCGATGAACCGGAGTGCGCCATATGGCAAGCCACGTTGACCCGGTGCTACGCAGGAGGCCACGCTGGCAATCCGCGTGTTGCGATCGGTCGGTCAGGATTTTTCCCACGCGCGTGGACGGTCCGAATCCGTTTCCTCATTAGGCGCAACCGTACGGTGCAGATTCATTTTATATTTAAACGTGATAGACAGTCCAGATTAAAGGGAGATAAATATAAATACCTCACTTTACATCGAACCCTAACCCTGGGCGCCAGCCCCTCGCTAGAGAAGAAGAACTAGTCGCCGGGAGAGGGAGCCAACCGCCGTCTGCCGCCATGCCGGAGCCACCTCCGACTGTGTAAAGAGAAAGAAATTTTTTTATTCACTTAAAATTCAATTTTGAACACCCCCACGGCCAAATTGGAGTAAAAAGACCGACAGATGAGTCAGAAACTGCAGGTAAAGCCCAATAGTGGCACGGCGAGAAAAATCAAAAATCGCCTTCGATGAGGCCTTCCCGATTCCCATTTCGTGCGATTTTTTTACCATTGCATTCACCATTCTGTTTTTCACAAATTGACTGAAGAAAAATGCCCAACTGCGAAGGTGAGCCGGTAAAACCACCGCGCCGAAAAATTCCGCAGTCGGTAAGCTTCTGTTTTTCGACTTTTTTCGGCCAACCGAGGCTCCTTAACATATTTTCTCACAGGGATGAATATAAAACTGGCCAAAAATGGCCAGTTCGAGGCAAACTGCCATTGTGGACGGTGGTGCCATCGCCGGAGCATGGTGGTGCCATCGCCGGAGCACGGCGTGCCAGAATTTTAAAATTGGCCGGAAGAGAGTTTTAACACCAGTTTTGAATTTTTTGGGGTATTTCTAGATACTTGAAGTGTATTTTAATCTCCAAATAAAAATTCAGGGAACTCAGGGATCGCCAGTAAGTGCAGTTGAAAGTTTAGCGTTTGGACACCGATTCAGGTAAGAATCCTTCAACCTATTTCTTGTTATGGAATTAAAATTTAATTATAAATAATGTAGTATTTTGTACAATTTTAAAAATCTCGATAATTAATCACATGTAACTAATAGAGCCGGAACCGATTATTATTTACTGTTGATCCTGTTTAATTGATTTTACTGTTTCAAATGCATAATATTACACTGGAGTTGGTACACTGATTCAATTGTGCTTCCTTTATGCATGTATTGTTTGTTTTGTGTGATTTGCAGTTAAATTATGAACCTGGAAATTAAATATAAATGAAAAATTATTTGATTAAGTGAATGAATGAATGGTAGCCTTACTGGATATATTGAAAAATAGTGGATGGAGTGAATACATAAGGAACCCTACCGTGAACGTTGCTTCATACCATACGGGGTATTGAGGATTGGTATTTTGGCGCTCATACCGAACGGGGTATGGGGATGGCTCGTTTCACCCTCATACCAGATAGGGTATTAAGGAATGGTATTTTTGGCACTCATACCGGACGGGGTGTGGAGACGGTCAGTTAATTGACAATGTTGAATAAGAGTTCACGCGTAGTGGAGATATCCCTATAGACTTCCATGGATACTAGTAGGTAGGTAAAAAGAGAAATTTGTTGTTTTGATTAATTGAATATGAGATTATGATGTTGTTTGTGTTATTGCCTCTATAGGTTGGTTTTCGAAATCTCAGTACGGTAAGTATATAATGAATAATTTTATTTATGATAAATGAATTTACTTAAATTAAGAGCTCTATTAGTTGTTTTCATGATTTTTTGCCAACCTTTATTTCTGTATCGGTGAGTAGTGTAACATTCTTACTAGATTGGTATAACTCACTCTTTTATTAACTATTTTAGATCAAGATGACCAAGATCCAGATCCCGATCCACAAGAGGGCTGCGAATAGGATGCCTAGTTGTTTACTTTTTATTTATTTCTTTGATTTTTTGTTGTTCTTTTAGAAAGGTCATTCTCGTATTCTTATTGGGTATTCTGAATTATTGTATAAGGAATGTAAACTCTAACGCTATTATTTCACTTCCGTATTTAATTTATAATTTATTTCATTTCAAGTTCTGGGTTGTTATAGTTGGTATCAAAACTGCGTTCCTCAGAACCATTCTTTACACAAAACCCTAAGAAATACCAAAGAATGAATTATCACTCAACCATTCCTTGTGAAATGCAGGTATAGATAGATGAGGAAAGGAAGACCCCCACTAAACCGAGCAGCCCGAGAGGGTTCGCTTTGAGATGATGTTAACCGATTATTTGAAATGTTGGAGAGACTCATCATTGCCCAACAGGTCTAGGAGGAAAGAAAGGAGCTACCTGATCCTCCCCCGCTACCACAGGTTGAGCCACCCCTACAGTGGGAGGATTCTGAGCCACCCCTGCAGTGGGAGGATTCTGAGCCACCCCAGTGCGACCTTACTCCTCCACAGTACTATCTGGCACCACCACAGTGTGATCCGGTGCTCCAACCACAGTACCACCCGACACCACCACAGTATAGCCCGATTCCCCAATCGCATCACCCGACACCACTACAGTACAATCTGGTGCCTCTACCATATCATCTAGTGCCACCACAGGATCATCCAGTCCATCCCCAACACAATCCAGTCCCTTTTCCACGGGACCCAGTTCCTCCCATGATGGACCTAGGCTACATTTAGAGGTATAAAAGACTAAACTTATCTACTTTTACAAGGGATTCCTCTTTTGAAGAGGTCGAGTACTGGTTAGCTGAGACAGAGAAAGCCTTTACGACTCTTAGGGTGATTCCCAAACAGAGAGTCATACTTGCCACCTACATATTGGTGGGAGAGGCAAGCCGCTGGTGGCAACTCAAGCAAGTCACCTTACCCGTTCCAGTCACTTGGGTATAATTATTGATGGCCTTTAATACAGAGTACCTCCCAGAGCATCTCCAAAATCTGAAGGAATTGGAGTTTGCACACCTAGTCCAAGGTGACATGACTGTATAAAAATATGTCTGAAAGTTCTTAGAGTTGGGCCGTTATTTCCTTGAGGGCATGATGGATGAAGGCAGAAAGGCAAGAAAGTTCGAGTGGGGTCACCATCCTGAGATCGAACAGCAGCTGTATGTGTTCGAGCTTAGTACTTACTCGGTTATTCTGGCCAAAGTACAAGTAGTGGATAGGAACCTTCGCATTTTTCCTCCAGTAGTAGGGAACCGCAGGCCCTCAGTTTCACACTGTAGACCAACACTTACTGCACCTGTTCAGCAGAAAAAGAGACCTAGGCCAATGACTCAAGCTCCTTCTTAGATTCCAACAACAGGATCTAGTAGGACTTGCCAACACTGTGGCAAGGATCACGGGGGCCGACCCTGCTATCACCTCAACGATACTTGCCGCATATATGAGAGTGCCCAGCATTATGCGAGAGAGTGCCCGAGGAATCAGAACCAGGTCATACCTCCTATCTAGGGCAGGGGTTGCAACCTCACTCAGTATGATGCAAAAGCCAACCCAGACATGATACAGGGTACGTATACTATCTATAATCATCTTGCACATGTTTTGATTGATACTGGTACCTCACATTCATTTGTTTCACATGCTTTTACACCAAACTTGAATGTATTACTAGAAAAACTGGAATCTGTGTTATTTGTATCTACTCTTATGAGTAGGACACTACTAGGGAATGTTATATACAGAGCTTGTGTCATAGATATAGCGGATAAAAAATTGAGTGTGGACCTAATAGATATTGACACAGGGGATTTTAATATAATCTTAGGAATGAACTGGCTAGCAATGTATCATGCCGCTATAGATTGTTTTCATAAGAAGCTTGTATTCAACCCTCCTAATGAAGAGTCATTTATAAATTAATAAAATTCTTTAACATTTATTCCCTCATGGTAATTTTTTTTTATTATTAAGTGCTTTAACTCGACTGTTTTCTTTAACTAGGCAAACTTAAGAAAGAAATTTGTATTTAAAAAATTTCTGTAGTCCGAGACTTCCCAGATGAACTACCTGAACTGCCAGTGGACAGAGAAGTTGAATTCACCATAGATTTTCAGCCAGACACCCAGCCTATTTCAGTTGCCCCTTACCACATGAGTCGTGTTGAGATGAAAGAGTTGAGGAAACAGATCAATGAATTGCAAGATAGTGGATTCATCCAACATAGTGTGTCCCATTAGGGTGCTAGAGTCACATTTGTAAGGAAGGGAGATGGGACGTTAAGGTTATGTATTGACTACAGATGACTGAATAGGATCACAATCAAGAACAAGTACCTCCTTCCCAAGATCGATGACCTTTTTTATCAATTACAGGGTGCCCAAGTCTTCTCTAAAATAGACTTGCATTCAGATTACCATCAAATAAAGATCAAGGCAGAAGACATTCCCAAAATAATTTTTCGAACTAGGTACAGACATTATGAATTCCTGGTCATGCTATTTGGACTAGCCAACGCACCAGCCATCTTCATGGATTTGGTGAACATAGTTTTTAGACAATTCCTGGATCAGTTTGTTATTATATTTATCAATGATATCCTGGTCTATTCGAAAAGTAGAGAGGAACACACTCACCATCTGGCTCAGGTCTTACAGGTTCTTAGAGAAAAGAAGTTGTATTCAAAGCTGAGTAAGTGTAAATTCTGGCTCAAGCAGACTACCTTCCTAGGGCACATCATATCAAGGGATGAAGTGTCAGTGAACTCCGAAAAAGTTGAGGCAGTGCTCGACTGAGAAAAATTAACCTCGGTTAAGAAAATTCGTAGCTTTCTTGGGATAACAGGTTATTACTGCAGATTTGTCGAAGGATTTTCTAGTCTATCTGCTCCTTTGACTCGGCTCATAAAGAAAAATGTCAAGTTTGAGTGGAACGATGACTATAAAAAGAGCTTTCAGAACTAAAAAAATGGTTAACTACTACACCTGTGTTGGCCTTGCTGAGTGGGACATATGGATATACAGTTTATAGTGATGCCTAATATCTGGGGTTAGGTTATGTTCTGATGCAGCATGGAAATGTCATAATCTATGAGTCAAGGCAGTTAAAGAGTCATGAGAAAAACTACGCCATCCATGACTTAGAACTTGCCATGATTATCCATGCCTTGAAGACTTGGCGCTATTACTTGTATAGGGAGACCTTTCAAATCTATACCGACCACAAGAGGTTGAAACACATATTCACTCAAAAGGATCTTAACATGCATAAGAGAAGATGGATATAACTCCTAAAGCACTATGATTGCAATTTCTTATATCACTCGGTCAAGGGCAACGTGGTAGTCGACGTACATAGCAGAAAAAGTACAAGTATATTAGCTCACTTAATGGTTTCAGAACATAGGGCAATAGGAGTCGAACAACAGGTACGACTTTAGGACCTGAAGAGAGTTACATGTTTGTCCCACCTGACTGTTCAACCTGAGTTGGTCCAGAGAATAAAGGAAGCCTAATCTGCCGATTCCACCATAGCAGCCCTCATGAAAGATACAGAACAGGGAGTAAATTCAGAATTTTGAATCTCGGTCGATGGGTTACTTAGATTTTAGAACAGGATGTGTGTTTCAGGTGACAGTGAGCTGAAAAGGGACATCATGACTGAGACTCATAGTTCAAAATTTTTCATGCATCTCGGAAGCACTAAGATATATCAAAGTATGCGACCCCGATTTTGGTGGAACTGGATGAAAAGAGATGTGGCCAACTTTGTTTTCAAGTGTTTGGTATGTCAGCAAGTCAAGGTAGAGTATCAACGCCCAGGCGGGCTATTTCAGCCATTACCAATTCTTGAGTGGAAGTGGAAACATATCACAATAGATTTCGTGATAGGATTGTCTAAGGCATGCTCGGGACATGATGTCATTTGAGTAATTATTGACTGGTTCACCAAGTCTTTCTACTTTTTGGCCATCAGGATGACCGACCCATTGGATAAGGTAGCAAAAATGTATATCCAGGAGATAGTCAGGTTATATGGAGTGCTAGTGACAGCAGTGTCCGACAAGGATCCTAGGTTCACTTCTCGGTTCTGATCTAGTTTTTAGCAAGTTATGGGAATGAAACTGTCCCTTAATATTGTACTCCATCCTCATATCGATGGACAATCAAAAAGGACGATCTGCACATTGGAAGATATACTCCGAGCTTGTGTTCTTGACTTCAGGGGCCATTGGAATGATCATTTACCCTTAATAGAGTTTGCCTATAATAACAACTATTAAGCAATTATCGGCATGGTTTCGTACAAGACGTTGTATGGTTGTTCATGCATATCACTGATATGTTGGGAAGAGGTAGGTGATAGAAGATTGTTCAGTCCAAATCTTGTAGAGGAGACTATAACCAAAATAGTTAAGATCAGGAAGAACATCTAGATAACTTAGAGCAGACAAAAGATTTATGCGGATACCTAGATGAGGGATTTAGAATTTGAGAAAGGTGATCGAGTGTTCCTTAAGGTCACTCATTTCGAAGGAATCAGTAGGTTTGACAAGTGGGGGAAACTAAATCCCCAGTTTATTGGGCCATTTGAAATTTTAGACAGAATTGGTACCACCACCTACAGACTAACACTACCTCCAAAACTATTCAGAGTCCATAACGTGTTTTATGTGTCCATGCTACGCAAGTACAACCCAGACCCCTCTCACGTCTTAGCTCATGAGCCCCTTTCACTCTAGGAGAATCTGTCATACGAGGAGGTAGCGGTCAGTATTGTGGACTGAAAGAGCAGAGTACTCCGCAATTGAAAAATTTCATTCGTTAAGGTCCTATGACATAATCACGCACACAGAGAGGCCACATGAGAGATAGAATCCGACTTTAAAGCCCAGTATCCTCAACTGTTTGATTGAGTGAGAGAGAAAAAAATTTGAGGGATCAAATTTCTTTTAATGGGGGGAGAGTTGTAATACCCGCAATTAATTTTTTTAAAAAATTAAAATTAATGTGTAAAATATAAATTTTTAATTTATGAATTTTATTTAATGTAAAAAATTAAGAAAAATAGGTGGAGGATGAAATTGAAAATAATTTTGAGAAAAAGGAGTGAAAATTAGGATTTTGGGGGTATTTTTGAAAAAAAAATCAGAAACTAGGGGTCAAAACGTAATTAAAAAAAATGTGCTACGTAAGATTGCCCAGTTAGCAGCTCCGACGAACCGAAGCGCGTCACGTGGCAAGGGATGCTAGCACGGTGTCACGCGGGAGGCCACGCTGGAAATTCACGTCCCCGCGATCGGATGGTCTGGATTTGTTCCCGCGAGCGTGGATGGTTCAGATCCGTTTCCTCCTTAGGCGCGATCATATGGTTCAGATTAAATCACGATGAATGGTTCAGATTTATTTTCTATTTAAACGCGATTGGACAATCGAGATCAAACATGATGGACGGAGCAGATTAAAGGTAGACGGATATAAATATCTCACTTCACATCGAATCCTAACCTAGCTGTCAGCCCCCTGCTGGAGAGGAAGAACCAGTCACCGAGAGAGGGAACCGACTACTGACTACAGCCCGCCGCCGTACCGGAGCCACCTTCGACCGCCAAAAGAGGTAAAAAAAAATTTTATTCACTCGAAATTTGATTCTGAACACTCACATGGCCAAATTAGAGTAAAAAGACCAGTAGATGAGTCGAAAACTGTGGATAAAGCCCGGTGACACTGCCGTGGAAAAAATCAAAAATCACCTATGACGAGGCCCTTTTTTATTCCTGTTTTGTGCGATTTTTTTACTATTGTATTCACCATTATATTTTTCACAAGTTGACCGAAAAAAAAATACCCAACCGCGAAGGTGAGCCAGCGGAGCCGCACCACTGAAAAATTTCGCCGCCAGTAAGCTTATGTTTTTTAATTTTTTTGGGTCAACCGAGACTCCTTAACGTATTTTCTCACAGGAATGAATACAAAACCAGCTGAAATCGGCCGAAACTGGCCAAAAACGGCTAGTCCGAGGCAAACTGCCACCGCGGGTGGCAGTGCCATCGCAGTACCACCATGCCGAAATTTCAAAATTGGCTGGAAAAGGGTTTTAACACTAGTTTTAGATTTTTTGAGGTATTTCTAGGTACTTGAAGCGTGTTTTAATCTTCGAAGAAAAATTTAAAAAATTCAGAAACCACTAGTAGGTGCAGCGAAAAGTTTAGTATTCGGACACCGATTCGGAAAAGAATCTCTCATCATATTCCTTATTATAGAATTGAAGTTTAATTATATATAATGTGGTATTTTGTACAATTTAGAAAATTTCGATAATTAATCATAGGTTACTAATGGAGCCGGAACTGGTTATTATTCACTATTGATCTTGTTTGATTGATTTTACTGTTTCAAATACATAATATTACACTAAAGTTAGTTTGATGATTCAGTTGTGCTTCCTTGATGCATATATTGCTTGTTTTGTATGATTTATAGTTAAATTGCGAAACTGGAGATTAAATATAAATGAAAAATTATTTGATTAAGTGAATGAATGAATGGAAGCCTTACTGGATATATTAAAAAATAGTGGATAGACCGGATACATAGGAACCCTACCGTGAACGTTGCCTCATACCATAGGAGGTATCGAGGATTGGTATTTTGGCGCTCATACCGAACGGGGTATGGGGATGGCTCGTTTCACCCTCATACCAGATAAGGTATTGAAGGATGATATTTTTGGCACTCATACCGAACAAGGTATGAGAACGGCCGGTTAATTGACAATGTTGAATAAGGGTTCACGCGTAGTGAAGACATCCCTATGGACTCCCATGAATACCAGTAGGCAGGTAAAAAGGGAAAGTTATTGTTTTGATTAATTAAATATGAGATTATGATGTTGTTTTTGTTATTAACTCTATAGGTCGGTTTTGAAAATCTCATTACGGTAAGTATGTAATGAATAATCTTATTTATGATAAATAAATTTACTTAAATTAAGAGGTCTATTAGTTATTTTCATAATTTTTTACTAATATTCATTTCTGTATCGTTGAATAGTGTGACATTCTTACTGGATTAGTGTAGCTTACTCTTTCATTAACTATTTCATATCAAGAGGATCAAAATCCAGATCTCACTCTACAAGAGATTTGCGAATAGGATGCCTAATTGTTTATTTTCTATTTATTTCTTTGATTTTTCGTTATTCTTTTATAATGATCATTCACGTATCTCTATTGGGTATTATGAATTATTATGTAAGGAATGTAAACTCTAAATTATTATTTTGCTTCCGCATTCAAATTATAATTTATTTCTTTTCAAATTCCGGGGTGTTACAAATTTTTAAAAATATTTTAGAAAGAAATAAACAGATAAGTATAAAAAAAAAAATTTAGCCTCAAATTAGAGGTATATGTTTGTATATATAAAAAGTGAAATATATCCATCATAGTTCATAGATCATTAAATATGATAAATTTAATTAAATAAGGCATGTATGGGAGTGTGTATTCGGACCGTACTCACCACGTGCTCATTATTAGTCAAATGGGAGAGAGCTGAAAATGTTTTGATGAGAATAAGAAAAATGAGAACTTTTTTTTATGAATAACAAAATAATAAGATAAAAATTAAATTTAAAAAATTTAGGGACTAGGGTATAAGTCTTGTAAGGAAAAAAGAAAAAAGAGAAAATATTCTGTAAAATTTTTTGATTTACTATTTAGTTATTGAATTACTTGATATATTATAATTATAAATTTAAAATTTTATTTATTACAATTTGATTCTTAAATTTGTAAAATTATTTTAATTTATGAACTTTTTGTTATAATTATAAGAATTTTGACAACAATTGATAAAAAAAAATTCTTTTTGATTTAGCCACATTTTTTTTATAGAGTTTATGAATTGTAATTAGAGGTGAAAATTAATTTAAAATTAGATCGAATCAAAACCGTACAAAAATAATTTCGTATAAAAAACCGGATGAATGTAACTTTGATTCATATTGAACAAGACTAAAAAAATTTTATTCGTTCTAGTCTTGATCTAAAATAGACTAAATTTTATTTGAAAATTTTAATTATAGTAATATATTAGTTATATATTAATATTTTAATTTTAAATATTAAGAAATATTTATTATATATATATTTAATATGTTAATAGTCTACTTATATAAAGTATGTAATACACATATATATTGTAACGGCCCCGGAAAAATTTAATATTGGAAAGATATATATATAGATAAATAATCTGAATTTGCGGAAGTGTATTAAACATTGCAATTAACATCCCTTACGCAATACCAAAACGTGTTCAACAAAATGAGAGAATAAACTAATTAAAATAAATGCTCGAAAGTAAGAACTACAATTATAACTATGGGATCTTTAGACGTCCCATTCACCGTCTTCCTACGGAACGGGCTCGGGAACCACGTCTTCCTGATCTGAAATGGTTAAGTAAGGAGTGAGCTACACTAGCCCAGTAAAGACATCACTCTACCTCACTGCCACAGGAGTAAGGGTGGGCAGAAAACAAAAACGACCAATGGAGCATAATTTGTAATAAACCCATTTGTTCATAAAAACGTTTACTTTCCATTTACCTGGGTGAGATCCATAAAACAATACACAAGCAACACATTATCATCATCACGTTATCACATAGACTTTATAATACAACATTTATCACGCATTTGCATTTCAATCTTTAAACAGCATAATTCCTCTTTACCAGCCTACTAGTATCCATGGGGATCCATAGGGGTCCCGCTACCCATGAACCCTTAATATTTATAACTTGATTCCAGGGTCGTCCCCATACCCCGTCCGGTATGAGCGCCAAAACTATGAACCTCAATACCCCATCCGGTATGAGGGTGAAACGGACCGTCCCCATACCCCGTCCGGTATAGGCGCCAAAACAAATAAGGTCTCCATACCCCGTCCGGTATGAGAGACCACGTTCCCGGTAAGGTTCCCTACGAACCCGGTCCGTCCACCATCTCCTAGGATACCTAGTCAGGCTATCCACATTATCCGTTTGCCAATTCACATAACCTTTTATCCATTTTTCTTTAGCCACCATCATCAAGTCACACACAAACATGCAAACCAGTAGTTCACGCCAACAAGACAACACACAACATCGGGTTCTCAGTCATTCAGTCCATAATCAATGAAACAGTGATACATGCACACGAAACTATAAAAAAAAAATATCAGACATCATACTGCATTTAAAACGGTAAAATAGAACAAACAACAACTGACCGACAAATACACTAGACTCGGACTCCATTAGCAACCTTAAACAATTTCACACAGCTATTGATTCATGAAATACCATTTTATCATTTATTACACTTTAATACCGTGGTAGGAAATAGGGTGAGGAATCCTTACTTATTTTCGGGACACGAAATAGGCTTTTCCGAGCGCCTGCGGGTTACCCCTAAATTTCCTGAATTTTTTTTTCGAAAAACTGAAACACGCTACCGGTACCTGCACGTGTCCCAAAAATCTCAGAATCAGACCTAGGGCCCCTTTCGGCCAATATCGCAATTCCGGCACGGCGGCTCCGCCGTGCTCCGGCGACGGCGCCACCGCAAGTGGCGGCGATTCGCCTCGGGTTGGCTGTTTTCAGCCGTTTTCGGCTGAATTCAGCCACACTTGCATCGGTCCCTGCAATAAAACAACCCTAGGGCCCTCGGGGGACCAAAAAATTACGAAAAATCGAAGCTTACCAGCGGCAGTGCTCTCGAGTGCGGCGGCTCTCCGGCGTGGTTCATGTTTTGGTGATTTGGCTCCGATCAACCTGTAGAGAAAAGAATGGTGATCACGGTGATATAAAAATTGTATCAAACGGAGGCCGGGAAGGGCCTCATCGGAGGCAAAAACCGAGGAGGGGCGTGGCGGCGCCGCTGGGTTTCGGCCGTATTTTCTGGCCGTTTGGCCTGGAGTTTGGCTCCGATTTGGCCACAGGTGAACTCAGCATTGAAAAACGAACCGGGGGAATGAAATTTACCTCGATCGGCGGTAAAAAAACTCTCCGGTGCGGTGGCGGGTGGCGGCGGCCGGCTCCTCCGGCGTCTAGTTCGTCTTCTCCGGCGAGGGCTGGCGGCTAGGGTTTTTGTGGTCAGGTGTGGGGGTTTATTTATACAATTTGCCTTTTAATCACAACCGTCCATCTTGATTTAATCTGGATCGTTCGATCGCAATTTAATTTGGATTAAATCTGGACCGTCCATCACGATTAAATCTGGGTCGTCCGTGCGCACGTTTGATCTGGGTCGTCCGTGCGCACGGGGACGCATTTGGGCCGTCCGATCGCGCGCACACGGATCGTCCACGTGGCCCGTTCCCGGGTCGTCGTGGCCTTGCCACGCGGCAGGTCCTGGTTGGCCAGGGCTGCTGACATGGCTGTTAACGTGGCGCTGACGGGGCACAATTTTTCTAAATTGTGTTTTGACCCCCGATTTCTGAATTTCTTTTCAAAAATACACCAGAATCCAAATTTTTACCCATTTTTTCCAAAATCAATTTCAATTAAATCCAAATAATATTTTTACCCAATTTTATTATTATTAATATTTTTATATTCACAAGAATTAATTTAAATTAAATTACATAAAAAAAAATAAAATAGAAAAAATTATTTTGGGTGTTACATATATTATTTATATATTTATTATTTTAATTATTAAAAAATATTAATCAATTCAAGTTGAATTGATTAATATAAATATTTTTTAAAAGTAGATAGCAAAAGAAATTA
>NW_019014651.1:404898-421472 GCF_000150535.2 Carica papaya | reverse complement strand
GGATCTTCATAAACCTTAAATTGGTAAGTCAGCTGGCGGTTTCCTCATTTTCTTCCTCATCTGGGGAGGGCATGGAAAAGAGGGAGTTTCATATGCTCCAGTATGAAAAATGGTATTTAAATAACATGGTAAGATTTTAAAGGTGAATTATTCTAACATACATACTAACTATTTGGTTACTTTGTATACCTATCTTACCTTGTGAAATAATTTATTTATTAGAGAAAATATTACATTAAAAATAATCAAAACAAACACACATCATACCATATAATAAAAAAAAATAAAATAAATCATGAAATGCTCAAATTTTCGTATTATGCTTCGCGAAGTCGTTATGACTTCCATCTCTGAAGGCAGATATAGATGTCTGACTACCCATGTGCAATGACCACATCAGATACAGATACGATAATTCGTTCAGGTACATTTTCAGGTTACCAAACCATGGTACGATCTATGAACATGGTCGTACCAACCATAGTGGTCCTATCAGATATTCTATAGTTACGACAGTACTTAACCAAAGGTGACCCCTAACAAATATTCACGTCACCACTCTCGTCAGAAGGTACACCATCATCCATAGGGAGCGGTCTTCTTACGTCTTTATAGACCAGATAGGGGAGGGAGAAACAGATACTCGGATGGGGACCAATCGTGCTTCACTCCACTTTTATTTTTTTATTTCTTTTATTTTCCAGGAAACGTTACCGATTTCATATTATTTTAATTATATGCAAATTATTAAGTGTCTATAAATCACATAGCATGCTTGAAATCAAGAACAATTCAACTTATTAAGCCTACAAACACAAAAGCATGCAAAAACAGGCAAAATAACAAATTATCAATTTAATCTTTTCTTTTTGTCTAAAAATACTCTTTAAGACGTTTAAAAAAATATCAAATTTTTTTGTCGAAACCTTGATAATTTTTTTTACACCGTTCTTCTTTTCTTCCTTTCCTTCTCTCTCTAGATTACTTTTTCTCTCTCTCTCTCTCTTTAATTCTTGAAAGGTGGAAGAATGGAGGTGTGGTAAAAATGGAAAGGAAAGGGCATCTATTTATAGAAATTGGGAGTCGTTGGACTTGTGCCAAGTGGCAAAATCTAATAAAAAGAGAAAAAAAGATGCTCGGCACAAAAAATGAAGGAGGAAGACCTCCTCCACAAGCAGCGGCGGCGCGCCACCCGAGGTGGGCAGTTGTACGTTACCCGAGGTGGTAGTGGCCTCCACACCCGATACGTTGCAGGCGCATGACCCACCCTGTTGCTCGCGCAAGAACTAGCATGCGCGTAAGCCCCAGGTGTGTAAGGGTTTACTCGCGTAGACCTGTTGTGTGGACGGCGCGTGCAAAGTGTGCGACACCAGTTCGCAGGCAACGTGACATGCGTAGGGTTGACCCCGCATCGTGTGTGCACAGCGCTCGACATGATTTTCTCTCATTTTTCTGTTTTTCCAAAATTCGTTTTTTTTTAAAAAAATTTGACTAAAATAAAATAAAATAAACTAAATTTAAATAAAATTAAATTAAATCACAATAAATAAAAATCGACATAATTTATGAATTACTATAATAATTTGCAGAGTAAATTAAAAGAGTTCAATGTGGCCTAAAGACTCGAATAAATAGGGTTTTCCAAATAAATTAAGCACAGTGATGAGCGGGGTGTTACATCCTCCCCACCTTAGAAAAATTTGGCCCCAAATTTGTCTCGAACATGTCAAAAAACTTCTTCCTCATATTGCTTTTTAACTCCCACGTTGCTTCTTCGGGGATATGAGTTGCCACTGTACCTTCATCATGGGAATCGTCTTTTTGCGCAAGACCTTATCGGTCCATCTAAGAATCTCCACGAAAATTTTCTCATACGTCATATCAGCTTGTATCTGCGTTTCATTGTAAGGAATGATATGAGAAGGGTGAGGGTGGTACCTTTTGAGCATCGAAATGTGACAAACATCATGTAAACCCATAAAATCTCAGGGTAGAGTAAGGTAGTACACCACAGGTCCAATGCACTCAATGAAAAGATTAGGCAAGGCCCGAATCTAGGCAATGTAGGCACCATTGCCATAATGATTAAGGTGGAGTGCCTGCATTGCATCACCTAGCTTCCAACTAGAGGCTATTGCTTAGGCCAATAAAGAGGACTCCTTCCGACTCCAATTTAGAGCATCTACAACTATATTACCTTTACTAGGTTGGTAGAGGATCTTGTGGTCATAATCCTTTAAGAGGTTCATCCAGCATCTCTGTCTCATATTCAGTTCTCTCTAAAAAAATATGTATTTCAAACTTTTATGGTTAGTATAAATTTCAAATGTCTGGTCATACAGATAGTGGCACCACATTTTGCAGGGCAAAGGCTATGGCAGCTAACTACAAGTCATGCGTGGGGTAGTTACCCTCATGGAGTTTTAGTTGTCTGGATTTATAAGCAACTACCCGATCATGCTGCATCAAAACACATCCTAAAGCCACGTGAGATACATCACAGTAAACTTGAAATCATTTAGTATTTTCGGGAAGGATCAACATTAGAGAAGAGGTGAGGCGATACTTTAACTTGAAAAAAATTTCTTCATATTCATAATCCCAAACAAAAGGTACACCTTTCCTAGTGAGACGCGTTAACGGAGTTTCAATCTTGGAAAACCCATCAATGAATCGCCAATAGTAACAGACTAAACTAAAAAAACTATGTACCTCAGTAATGTTTATTGGTCGGCTTGAATTAATCACAGTTTCAATTTTAGATGAATCAACAGAAACTCCTTAACCAGAAATTACATGACCAAAGAAAGATACTCGATCCAACCAAAAAGAGCATTTACTAAACTTTGCATACAAATGGTTCTGGCGGAGGGATTTTAATACTCGAGACAAGTGATATGCGTGTTCTTCGTGGCTCTTAGACTACACAAAGATGTCACCAATGAACACGATGATGTATTGATCCCGTGCATGCCGAAAAACCCTATTTATAAGATTCATAAAGCAGTAGGGACATTAGTCAGTCCGAAAGGCATAACCTTGAACTCATACTGATCGTATCGGCACCAAAAGGCCATTTTGGGAATATCTTCTTCCTTCACTCTTAATTGGTAGTGCCCTAATTTGATATCAATCTTCGAGAAAATCGTAGCACCTTGCAACTGATCGAAGAGATCATTAATACGAGGTAAAGGATACTTACTTTTCACCGTCACCCGGTTGAGATCTTTGTAGTCAATACATAATAAGAGAGAATAGTCCTTCTTCTTTACAAATAAGACCGAGGCAACCCAAGGGGAATGGTCAGGGTGAATAAATCTTTGCCGAAGAAGCTCGGAGAGCTGGCGCTCAAGTTTGTTGAGTTCTGTGCGACTCACGTGATAAGTAGGCTTTGAGATTGGTTGAGTTTTGGGAAGCAGATCTATAGAAAATTCTATCTTCGGTGGGGGAGGTAGATTAGGTAGTTCCTCTAGAAAGACATCTGAAAGGTTACAAACAGTAGGGATTTCATATACAATGGGGTCAACATCCATATTCCTGTTTATTCAAAGGTTAGAAAATAGCAAAACAAAATTAGTAAAATTTTTATTTCATTTTTTGTGAATGAAGAATTACAATCTTACTTTTATAGTTAATGATTGCTTTATATTTTTCTAACCAATCTATACCTAAGATAATATCAAATCCAAAAAAAAATCTAAGAGTATAACATCTACTAACAATTCTACTCCTGAGGCTTTTATCTTACAATTTTTATACACATAATGAGCTTCTAAAAGACCTCTAGAGGGAGTCTCTACTAGTAATACCTCATTTAAAGGTTCAAGTTTAATATCTAATTTATAAATAAAAGAACCAGAAATAAAAGAGTGGGTAGCACCTTTATCAATCAAGGCTCGAACACGAGTGTCATGGATAGAAATCATACCCTAAATAACGGTAGGAATAGTAAGGGAACCGGGCTCATTAAGGTGGTACACACGACCTGGGCTACTGGTCTTTCGGCCACTGGGGACAATCTTTCACGAAGTGTTGAGTGCTTCTGCACTTATAGTAGGCATTGTTCAAATGCCGACAGCGCTGGTCACCATATAAACATCTACAATGATGATATTGTTGAGTAGGTTAGGGAGGGTGTCCATAGGTGGAGGAAAAGTAGGAGGGGCAACTCGGAATCATTTATCAGGGTGGCTACTAACTGGGTCAAACAATCTTCATCTTGTTTATTGGGGATAGTGTTACAGTTGTTGGGTGTGAACTCAGGCAATGCGTTGGTGTCGTAATGAGATAAGATCTTCGACCAACTAGACATGTTCCAGCACCTCGAGATAAGAGTTGGGTTTTATCATCGCAACCTGATCGTAAATATTGGCACGGAGTCCTTTTAGGAATTTTCTAGCCGTACAACTCTCAGGGGTGACCATTAGTGGGGTAAACCTAGACAACTAGATAAATTGGGTAGCATACTAGGTAACCGTCATATTTTTCTAGTGGAGGTCCTGAAATTCCTCCTATCTCTTTTTTCGAACATAGACAGAGAAAAAGTTTTCAAAAAAAACATCCATAAAAACCTCCCAGGTGGTAGGGGTAGGTAAGACATCTTTCTTAAGCCACCACCAGTGTTCAGCTTCTCTAGTTAGAATAAAGGCTCATAGGGGAACCTTTTGTTCCTCGGTCAAGTCTAGGAAAGAGAAAGGTTTCTCTATCTGTAGGATTCAGCATTCAGTTACTAAGGGATCGAGGATTCCTTAAAAGTGAGGTGGATTAAGTTTCCTAAACTCAGCTATGTTATGGGAGATAGACCTCTCGGTCGAGTGATAATCAGGGGTAGGAGGGTGTTGGCAATGGTTTGCTTAGTTTTGGCTTACAGCTGCAGTTAGACTCTAGATGGCTCAGAAAAGCTTGGTAACTTTGGGCCTAGTCGAATGATCCTAGGTCTCAGGTCTCTCGGTTCGTTTTACAGAAGGTATTTCTTGCGTCATTCGTACAAAAGAAAAAGAAGATACGAGTTGGTGGTCTAATTTTTTAAAAGATGAAATTTCTCAAGTACTCTAGAGTTGTTTTTTAACTATAGCTTCAGTTGTAAGGGATTATTTTGCATAATTTCTCTGATACCCTTGTGATATCCCAAATAATAATTAAAGTATAAGGGTCCCAAATACAGAAACATATACGAATGCATATAAGATTAATGTATACAGTAGAATAAAATAATACAATCCCTTATAAAATAATAATAGTGTTCCCGTTCTTACAATATTGAGGTGAAAAAAAAATTAATTACAAGCCTCTACAAAAGATGGACTCATCAAGGTGCAGGACAAAACATGCACTCATAATGGTTTACGGATTCACAGGATCCTCAAAGGCTTCAAGGAGTCGATTAACAATTGGTTCCTCATTATTGTCTTCATTTTAGGGAGGCATGGAAATGACTAAGTTCCATAGACTTAGTAAGGAAAGTAGTATTTAAATAGCATCACTAAGATTTTAAAAATAATTTAAACTTAAATGAGGTACCATAATTACTTACTATCGGGAATCGTGTCAGGCGTCCATTTTAATAATTATAAAAATAATTTACTTTATTAAAGAAAATATCAAACCAATCATGTCAAGTCATGTCATAATCATATCATATCAATCAATTAAATCTTGCTGAAAATAAAGAAAATCAAACAAATCATGACATGCTTTTATTTTATTTTATTTTTCGTCCGAAGTCGTTCTAACTTCTATTTACTGAGGCAATCTAGATTTTTGACTACCCATGTGGAATAACCATTTTATTTCATATTATATCAGCAATTTGCAGCTTGCTAAACCAACAACATATTTATGGCTTGCCAAACCATGACACGATCTATGACAACGACCGTGCCAATCACAATGGTCTTATATTTGAACTATAGTCACGACCGTTCTTCGTCAATCATATTGTATCACAACTCTCATCAGAAGGTACCTCGTCATCTATAGGGAGTGGTCCTCTCATGTCTTTTAAGACCAGATAGGGCTCCTCAAAGATAAAAAGCCTAACAAAACATATCATTTGTGAACATGTATCCCAATATCGATAATTATTTCTCATGCTTAAAACAACTCATCATGCTTCGATACTTCATCTCGTAGTTGTACAATATATCATGAGCTAACATTTATCACAAACAAATTGATTATTATAGTCAACATGCAAATAACTAGTTTATACACATTCATATAAACATGCATTAACACATAATAATTATATTAAAGCATGTAAAATCTAAGCATACAATCAACTAATTAAAATTAATTAAATCTAAAAATACTCCATAGTATATAAAACTTTTCCTACGTCTTTTCCTCTTCTAATTTTTCATCTTCTCTCTCTTTAGCTTTCTCTCTCTCTAGAACTCTTTGGTGGATGGAAGAATGAAGTTGGAGTGGTGAAGAAATGGTGAAGAGGAGTTCCTATTTATAGAAAATGAGGATTGTTAGAATTTTTCCAAGTGGTGAAATCTTGTGAGGAGAGAGGAAAGTAAAAGGTGACTTGATGTGACGTGATAACTGACGAATATGATCGATGGATGGTCAACGTGACAGCAGTGCGAAAACCAGAGGCACGCCACCCAACTTGTAGCAACATGTCACTAAACCAGTGGTGCAAACCCCCCAAGGGGTGGTGCTCGACTCCTGCACATCCATCTGCACACAATTTGTTATGCACAAGCCGCGTGCCTCGCACCTTGCACTTATGGGACATGCGTGCATGCCTTTCTGTGGGCTTTTCCACGGGATTTTTTGGTTGTTTTTCTTCTTTGATTTTCTTGAAATCTTTTTAAAACAATTTAGATAATTTAACAAATTAAAAAATAATTTTAACAATTATTAAATTAAATAAACAACAAATACATTAATTTCATAAAATCCGTAAATGAGTTTTAAACCATTTTATTCATAAATCAAAGCATGAAATTTAAAGAGTTCAAATGGCCTTAGGGCCTTAATAAGTAGGGGCTAACAATACAATTAAGTACAAAGCTTTTTAGAGTGTTACATGCTGATTAGGTGAATGATAGCTTAGGGGTTGTGTCTAAAAAGAAAAACGAGTCAAGTGTTGATAGTGCTTAAAAATGACATCATTATCACCCACTTTTGGGTTGTTAAACTTGATGGTATGCTATCTAATCCGAGTTATTTTCTATATTTTCTTGTAGGACAGGATATAAGGACGAAACGAGGTCAAGGGGAATCATTTTGAAAAGTTAGGGATATGCCAAAAATCAAGAAAAGATCCCAATCAAGAAAAAAAGAGGAAACCCTAGCCTTTTTGGTTATAAAAGGAAGGTTGCATAGTAAAATCATCATCATTCTTCTTCCTGACGCCGCACACAGTAGCTTCATTAAGGAGGGAAGTAATCTAGTTGATCGGTTCATGCAAATAAATATGCTAACTTGAATCGGGTCCTTAAGTTCTTAAGCCCGTTGTAAGTTAAATCCTATGGACATTCCCAGGACTTCTTGGCAATGAAAAACAAACTAACGAATGTTTCTTGGTTGGTTTAAGAATAAGAAAGGATTGGTTGTCCGAGTGTTTCCAAAAAACTATAACCGATCTACCATATTTTAAGTAAAACAAATCCTTGCATCTATGATCAACTATGTCACTAAAAGTTAATTATTTCATCGACTATAAATCTTTCTTATAATTGATTTAGTTTCTAACTTGTAGCTAAGAGTTCAGTTTATATTACTTTGTTTATTTCCTATTTCATATTTTACATTGACGTTGAATCTATAAAAATCCCTTTTTTGTTTGTTTTTTATTTATTGGTCAATGAAGAAAATTAATTTCCAATTCCATGTGGATTTAACCCTTCTTACCACTGCTACAATATTGTTTTATTGGTTAATTAGGAAGTTATGTTTGGTGAATTCAACACCCATCAAATTTTGACGTTGTTGCTAGGGAGTTGAGATTAACTAATTATTTTTCCTTCTTATGATTAGAAAAGATCACAGAGAACCTCTCCTTTATGATCCAAAAATCGAGAAAATCGCAAAAAGCTTAAGAAAATAGACCTAGCTAAAGAAAAGAACGTGTCAGCAGGATATGATTTTTGCAGACAGTAGCACAACCATTGAAACTAAAGTAAAAACTGAGTAGATGGTCGAGGAATACACCTTAAGGAAGCTGGCAGTCCTGCTTCATGTAGAATCATGCCGATGTTAAAATCATAACTGTTATTATAAGCAAATTCACATAGGGGAAGATACTCATATCAGTTATCGCAAAAGTCAAGGACGCAAGCACAGAACATGTCTTCAAATGTCTGGATCATACGTTTTGACTGACCATTCGTTTGGAGATGATAAGTAGTGCTAAAATACAATCAAGACCCAAGAGCTTCCTTGAAGCTATCCCAGAAGTGGGAGGTAAATTGAGGATCGTAATCGAATACAATAGATGAGGAAACACCATAAAGTCGAATAATCTCATGAACATATAGGCGGGCTAATTGCTGATGGAGTCAATGGTTCTGATTGGCAGAAAATAAGTGGTCTTGATTAGTTTGTCCATGATGACCTAGATAACATTTCAACCCCAACAGGTCTTGGGCAATTCTATAATAAAATCCACAGTTACATGTTCTCATTTCCATTTAAGAATCGGAAGACCTTGTAACAAACCATCAGGTCTCTGATACTCTACCTTAATCCTCTGACAAGTAAGGCATCAAGAGACATAGTCAACTATATCCTTCTTCATTCCCGACCACCAATATTGATGCTTCAAGTCCTGATACATCTTGGTACTCTTGGGATGGATGGATAGCTTGAAAGCATGGACAGTCTTGAGAACATTCATCCTTATAGCAACGAGGACCCAAATTCAGTTCTGAAATCTGAACAGTCCATCATCTGAAATTCTGAAATTAGGAGATTCATCAGAAGTGAACTTACCTAGATTCATGATGAGTTCCGGGTCTGTGAACTTAGCTTCCTAGATTTTCATGAAGAGATCTGGCAAGGCTCGGATCTGAGCAAGATAGGTGCCTTTGCTAAAGTAGCTAAGGCTGAGAGACTGCATAATATACATCAATTTTCAATTGGAGGCCATGGCTTGAGCCAATACTGCAGACTCCTTTTAGCGTAGTGCATCGACGACTACATTTCCTCTTTTGGGGTGATAAATAATCTTGCAGTCATAGTCCTTTAGGGGATCCATCCACCATCTATCTCAAATTTAACTCCTTTTATGAGAAGATGTACTTCAAACTCTTGCGAACATTCATCCTTATAGCAACGAGGACCCAAATTCAGTTCTGAAATCTGAACAGTCCATCATCTGAAATTCTGAAATTAGGAGATTCATCAGAAGTGAACTTACCTAGATTCATGATGAGTTCCGGGTCTGTGAACTTAGCTTCCTAGATTTTCATGAAGAGATCTGGCAAGGCTCGGATCTGAGCAAGATAGGTGCCTTTGCTAAAGTAGCTAAGGCTGAGAGACTGCATAATATACATCAATTTTCAATTGGAGGCCATGGCTTGAGCCAATACTGCAGACTCCTTTTAGCGTAGTGCATCGACGACTACATTTCCTCTTTTGGGGTGATAAATAATCTTGCAGTCATAGTCCTTTAGGGGATCCATCCACCATCTATCTCAAATTTAACTCCTTTTATGAGAAGATGTACTTCAAACTCTTGCGGTCAATATAAATCTCAAAATTCTGACCAAACAGGTAATGACGCCATATTTTCAGGGTAAAGATAATGAATGCCAACTCCAAGTCATGAGTAGGATAGTTTCGCTCATGAGGCTTCAGCTATCGAGACTCATAAACAACTACTCTACAATGTTGCATCAAGACACACCCCAAGCCAATATGAGATGCATCGTAGTAGACCTGAAATCTTCTTGTATTGTCAGGGAAGATTAACACAGGAGCAGAGGTAAGACGACGCTTCAATCCATGAAGCTTTCACTACATTCATAATTCTAGACAAATGGTATGCTCTTCTAGGTGAATCAGGTCAATGGAGCAATAATCTTAGCAAATCCGTTGACGAATCGCTGGTACTAACCTGCAAAGCGAAAAAAACTACATACTTCGGTCACATTGGTTGGCAAATTCCCATTGATTACTATTTCAATATTGGACGAATTCATGGAAACTCCTTCACTCAAAATTACATGACTGAGAAAGGAAACTTGATCCAACCAGAAGAAGCATTTGCTAAGTTTAGCATACAGTTGGTTCTAACGAAGGGTCTCCAATACTTTAATCAAGTGTGCTGCATGTTCCCCTAGGCTCTTAGAGTACACTAAGATGTCATCAATAAATATGATGATGCATTGATCTAGTGCGTGCTAGAAAACTCTATTCATGAGGTCCATGAAGGTTGTAGGAGCATTGGTTAACCCGAACGATATTACCCTAAACTCATACAAATCGTACTTGCATCAAAAAATAGTCTTTGAAATATCTTCTTCTTTGACTCTCAACTAGTGGTATCCTGTTCTGATGTTAACCTTAGAGAAGATTGTGGCTCCTTGCAATTGATCAAAGATGTCGTCGATATGAGGTAAGGGGTACTTACTTTTAATTATCACTCAGTTGAGTTTTTGATAATCCATACAGAGTCTGAGAGAACCATCATTCTTTTTACGAATAGTACAAGAGCACCTCAAGGATAAATTTTTAGGTAATAAGTTCATAAAGCTAATTTTCTAGCTTTGTAAGTTCAGCACGACTCATACGATAGACAGGCTTTGAGATTAGCTGGGTTCTGGGCAACAATTCAATTAGGAACTCCACTTTTTACGGGGGAGGCAAAATAGGAAGTTCAATGGGAAAGACATTCAAAAAGTTGCAAACAATTGATATGGAACACACAATAGGATAAACACCCATATTCCTGTTTATTCAATTGTTAGGAAAACTAATAACATTAATTTTATTCTCTTTTTCGGGGACCGTAAGGTTACAATTTTACTTTCATAATTGATTATTGCTATATACTTTTCTAACCAGTCCATTCCAATATCACATAAAATCCTAAAAAATCTAGTAGTATTAGATTCACAAATACTTTTATTCCTGAAGCTTTTTATCTTACAATCTTTATATACACAGTGAGCTTCTAATAATCCCCTAGAGGGAGTTTTTACCATCAATGTTTTTGTTAAAGGTTCTGTCTTAAAATAAAGATTACAAGCAAATGCACATGAAATAAAAGAGTGAGTAGCACTTGTTCAATCAATTCCTTAGCAGAAATATCATGGATAGAAAGCACACTCTGGATGAGGACAGGAGTGGGGAGAGCGCTGGGTTCATCTAGGTAGTACACGCGATCCTAAGCTATAGGCCTAGCCACATCTTTTGGTCACTCGGGGTAGCATTTTATAAGATGCTAGATGCTTCCGCACTGATAGCAAGCGTGATTGATATGCCGATAGGGTAGGTCACAATGCAAGCGATCATAATGCTGACAGGGTTGGTTAGGCAGGACAGGTTGAACTATGGGTGGAGGAAAAGCAGGGGGGAGAGCAACTCTAGTTTGTTTATCGAGGTGGCTACTTACTGGATCAAGCAATCTCCTCCTAAGTTATTGGGGTTGTTGGGTACGGACTCAGTCAATGTGTTGGTGCTTGGCCAAGATGAGGTCTTCAGCCAATTGGTCATGTTCTATCGCCTCTGTACATGAGCTAGGTCTCAACATTGCGACCCGGTCATAGATGTCGGCACAAAGGCCCTTTAGAAACTTCCTATCTTTTCACCTTTCGGGGGCAACCATTAGAAGGACAAACCTAGATAATTGGACAAAATGGGCTGTATACTGGGCAACCGTCAGATTTTCTTGGCAGAGGTCCTGAAATTCCTCCTCCTTCTTTTCTCAAACATAGGTAGGAAAAAAGTTATCAAAGAATGCATCTATGAA
Organism: Carica papaya; assembly: GCF_000150535.2. Next base: position 409,543 of record NW_019014651.1, on the reverse strand, counting down.
AACTTTCTAGGTGGTAGGTGTAGGTAGGACTTCCTTCTTAAGTCGCCACTAGTTTTCAGCTTCACTGTTGAGCATAAAAGCTGTTAGGGGAACCTTTTGTTCCTCAGTCAAGTCTAGGATAGAGAAAAGCTTCTCTATCTGTAGGATCCAAGCTTTGGCTACTAAGGGGTCAGGGCCATCTTTAAAATGTGGCTGGTTAAACTTCTTGAACTCTACTGTATTATGGGAAATGGACCTCTCGGCTGTTCGGTATTTGGGGGTAGGAGGGTGATAAGGGTTGGCTAGACTTTGTCCTACAACTACAGTGAATCCTTGGATGGCTCAGAAGAGTTTGGTAAATTCAGCCCTAGTCAGGTGATCTAAGGCTTCAAGTCACTCAGTATGCTCTACAGATGGTCTTTCTCGTGTCATTCCTACAAAAGAAAGGAAGACATGAGTTGATGGTCTAATTTTTTGATAAGATGACTCATTCTTCCTAAGTCCTTCTTAGGGTCTTTCTACTAAAATCACATTATAAGGGATTTGATCCGCATTATTCTGCTATGATACGATCTGTAACATCCCAAATGCTAATTAATACCAATGGGTGTCATATATAGAAATAGGATAACAAGTGCATGATAAAAGTTATGCAGTAGAACAAATTAATACAAATCTCTTACAAATATATATGAGTTCTAATTACATACATATAACTGAGGCAAAAAATGGCTGCAAAATACAAGATCAAAATATAAAAGAAGGCCATTTCTTTTACTATACTATTGGACTCATCAGAGTGCGGGAACAATCATACACTCAAGTTTTGTGGATCCACGGGATCTTTATAGACTTTAATGGGTAGGTCAGCTTGTAGTTCCTTATTTTCTTCCTCATCTGGGGGGGGGGGGGAGCATGGAAAGAGTGAGTTCTATATTCTCAGTAAGGAAAATAGTATTTAAATAACATCGTAAAGTTTTGAAGGTGAATTATTCTAACATAAATACTTACCATTGGCTACTTCGTAAGCGTATCTTAAATTATAAAAATGATTTATTTATTAGAAAAATAATACATTAATATAATCAAACAAACACACATCATGTCAGATAATAGAAAAAATCAAATAAATTAGGAAATGCTCAGATTTTTATGTCATGCTTCGTGAAGTCATTACGATTTCCATCTTTGAAGGCAGATACAGACTTCCAACTACCCATATGGAATAACCAAATTAGATACAGATAATGGCAATTTGCTCAGACATAATTTTGGCTGGCCAAATCACAGTACGACCTACGACCATGGTCGTACCAACTAAAATGGCCTTATCAAATATCTACAGTCACGATAGTACTTAGCCAAAGATAACCCCTAATAGATATTCGCGTCACCACTCTCATCAGGGGGTATGCTGTCATCCACAGGGAGCGGTCGCCTTATGTCTTTCCAAATAAGATGGGGGAGGAGAAAACAGATACCCTTCAGAGATAAAAAGCCTAGCGAGACAGTTGATGCATTATGTATGTCAATACATATATATACTTTGGACCATTCATCTTTCATTCCACTTTTCTCTTTTTATTTATTTATTTTTCCAGGTAACAATACAAACTTCATATTATTTTTATTATATGCAAATCATCAAGTGTCTATAAATCACATAACATGCTTGAAAACAATAACAGTTCAACTTATTAAACCTACAAACACAAAAGCACACAAAACAGGTAAAATCACAATTATCATATTTAATGATTTTTCTTTTATCTAAAAATACTCCTTAAAACATCAAAAGAAATACTAAATTTCTTACTAAAACCTTGATATTTTCTCCTTTATTGTTCTTATTTTCTTTCCCTCCTTTCTCTAGATCACTCTCTCTCTCTCTCTAATTCTTGAAGAATGGAAGTGTGGGGAAGAATAGAAAGGGAACACTTATTTATAGAAATTAAGAACCATCGAATTCGCACAAAGTGGAAAAATTCGGTGAAGAGAGAGAGGAAAAAAGATGCTCAGCACGAAAAATGAAGGAGGAAGGTCTCCTTTGCCAGCGGCGCACTGGCTGAGGCGGCAGTGGCCCGCCCGGGACTCAAGGGCTTGCCTGTGAGCGTAGGGCCATGCTGCACTAGGCACCACGTGTGCAAGCCTACTGTGCCCAGGCCCTAGATGCATAGAGGCCTATCCATGTAGGCCTGCTGCGCAAACGACAGACGCATAATGTGTGGTGCCTGTCCGCACGCGAGGCGATGCGTGAGCAGCTTTCCAGCGCACGACAGGACTCGCGTGCCCCGTGCTGCGTGCGCAGATGGGAAATTCACACTGTGCGCACATCCCGCTCTTGCTGGGCACGCATGCGTGCACACAGTGCGCAAGCATCCCATGTAGGCAGCTCTCCTTCCCCGTGGGATTTTTCCTCTAAATTTTTCCTATCTTGCCGTTTTTCTAAATTTTTTTTTTGTACTAAAATAAAATAAATAAAATTAATGCAATTAAATTAGAATTAAATAAAAATAATTAAAATTAGATAAAATTAAAATAATTAAAAATCAGCAAAATTTATGAATTACGATAAATAATATGCGGAGTAAATTAATTGGGTTCAATACAACCTAAAAGCCCAAATAAATAAGATTTCATAAATTAATTAAGTACAGCGATGGGTAGGGTGTTACATAAGCTAAAGAAAACTTTAATTTTATTAATTTGACAAAATTGATGGATTAACTACAACTGAAGAGTAGTGGCATTTATATAGGCATTCATCTTACATATTTAAATAAAACTCAAAAACTAGAATCCTAATTAAATTTCTTAATTTAACATAATCTAGGAAAGCATTAAAATAATAATTAAAATAAGCAACTTAATTAAAACATAAACTCATATCTCTTGAGATGAAAGAGTGTTGTGACTGAATTCATCAAGCTTTTTTTTTAATTGGATTTGGTCTTCAATATTTAATTAATTCTTGTGGTCTAAGTTGAGTTTGAAGATGCTTAGAAAGCTTCCACACTAAAGTAAAAAAACAATTCTTCTTCCATGAGAAAATCAAAGAGAAAATCTAGGAGAAAATCTAGCAAATAATCCAAGAGAAAATCTAAAAGGAAATTTAGGAAAAAAATCTAGGAAACAATCTAAAAGAAAATCTAGGAGAAAATAAAAAGGAAAAAAATCTAGGAAATATTCCAACATCCAAAAGAAAATTAAGGATGGGAGTTTAGGTAGGAATCTTTTGGTTGAATTCACCTTGAATTTTTGTTCTTCTTGAAGTAGAAGTTTTATGCATGTAATTTAGTTGAAACTCTATTTAAAAGGAAATCTTAGTTTGCCTTCAAGTTGGTCACCAAAAGGAAGAGAAGTGAGAATTCTCCCTCGGGTAGGATTCTTGTGGGGGTGAGAATTCTTTGCCCTCTTAGAACTCTTCCTGCGAGTTCTTTTCTTTTGTGGGATGCAATTTTTGGTTCTCTTCTAGCACTGTTCTTCTTAGCCGTAAGTAGCTTTCTCCTTAGCATGGAATAATTTATTAAATTCAAAAGAAGATTTTGTTTTCGGCATGGACTCTTATCTGTCTCATGGTAGAAAATCCTTGATTTTCTCTTAGATCTCTTGGATTTTTTTTCTAGATTTTCTCTTGGATTAGATTTTCTCTTGAATTTTTCCTAGATTGTTTACTAGACTTTCCCATAGATTTTCTCCTTTATTTTCTCATGGAAGAGGAATTATTTTCTACATCAATTTAGAAGCTTTTAAAGCATCTTTAACTCAACTTCTACAACAAAAATTTATTAAATATTAAAGACCAAATCCAAGTCAAATAAACCATGGAGAATTCGGCCACAACACCACCACTTTTCAAGAGAGAAGATTTTTAATTCTATTTGGTTTATGTCTTTTTAATTATTAGTTTGATAGTTTTCTAAACCGATTTGTAATTAGAATTATTCTTGGATTTTATTTTTTGAGTTCAAGTAGGACTAGTTTGGGTGAATGCCTATATAAAGGCCTCAACATTAGGTTGTCATACATCACTTTAAAATTAATCAAATTGAATAATTATTTTGCCTTTAATATGCTGATTATGAGTGCTCTTTAGGGAGATTCTTTAATCATCTCGTTGAGCTGGGAATTTGATCTACTTATCGAGGTAAACTTGTGGTGTCTTTTCAATTTAGAATTTCTTAATTTTCAGTAACCTTATTTTCCCTTCACACTGTTGATTATGGGTTAAATAAGAAGGGTTTACTTAGAGGTTTAAGTTTATGCATATTGATGTTATATGAAAGGTTTTAGATTGCAATGTTGATTGCGAGTTCTGCGTCATTCACACCTCCACCTTTAAGGCCTTTTAAATTTAGCCCAAGATGTCTTTCATTATGGATCAATCCTTTATTATAAACTTAAAAGTCTTTGTTGACTTTATTGGCCAATGATCGTGTCCTTGCTCCACTTGACATAGTGGTACTCCATCCATATAACCATCTGCACCTCGAACTGGATTAATCATAGACTTCTCTCTATGTGGACTTTGCTCAAGTTGAATTCAGTTTTGATTTCCACTTATTTGGACCTTACCGTAAGGATCTCCCTTTGAATGGACTTTGCAAACCTTTATCATCCATGACGCCTAAACCATGACCTCTTAAGCCCATGAGGTCATGGGCTC
>NW_019014651.1:379299-394792 GCF_000150535.2 Carica papaya | reverse complement strand
AGTTGAGATGTATATATAGACGTATATATTATAGTCTAAGAGATCTAGTTTTGATTAGTTAGTAAAGCTTTTTAAATAGTTTAATATTCTCACACTTTCTCCATATTTCTGTTGAGTTAATCATGTTGAAGTTGATGCTAAGGGCTTAAAAGGGTTTAAGGTGGAATTTGACTCTAGTTTCTAGTGAGTGGATTTTACATATTTGAGAAAATATTTTCTATTGTGGTTTCTTATTGATATGAGAATATCTTGTGTATAATATTACGCAATTTAGTGAGAACATATAATAGTTATCATGTGAAGTAGTTGTAGGCGTATAACTTGCAACACTATGAAGCGATGGTTTGAGTTAATGGATGTGATCTTCAGTTGCTTTGACAATAATTTTATTTATCTTGAGTGATATTTTTATTAATCATTTATATGAAATTATTGTTTGAACAAATCTTAGATTTTAATCTTTACTAATTGTAACATTGTTGTAGTTATGCACTTTTTTATTCATTATTTAGACTTGACCTTAAAAATATTTGTTCAAAGCATAAAATGTTTAGCTTTTCTTATTGCTAGTTGCTTCTGGTATGCCATGTTCTAAGTAATATCTTTGATCTTATTGTCTTTTTTTTTTGTTTTTTTTCCTTAATATACTGTGATTCCTAACCTCCCATGTTTTTTTTTTGTAAATATGACAATTAATAAATCTCTTATTGTAGATAAATATCACTATCATACATGCAATTTTTATTCTACCAATAAATAAAATACATGCAAAACATAGTTGATAAATTAATCTGTAACGATAAGTGCCTATGTTTATATTATGTAGCATTTTAGATATGAAATTTTTAATTTAGATTAGTGCATTGATTAGAATATGATTTTGCATCCAATATGATAAATAACAATTCTCTAAATATTGAACATCATTCTAAAGTTTATTTTTACATAATTATTTTGCCCACATCACTCTTATTGTGACGTACTCAGAATGATATACTCAGAATATTCTTTATAAAATGTAATCTTCAAGTATAACTTAGGTTATAAGAGTCATCTATGCCATAATCTTGTGCATCTAATTTTTTCTAAATGAGTTGGGGGATTCTTGCATTGATATTTCTCAACCTTAGTAGATTGATCACAAGAACCCTCCAACTCTTTTAACTGGATTGTTCCTCTTTACATCAACTAGACTTACACTTTGAAGTTTTTACATTCTTTTATTAAAATTTATGTTTAGTCATTTACATCAAGTCTCTTAAGGTGATATTTAAAATTTTTCTATGTAAAGAATCTCAGGGAGATCACCCTGAAATAGAATATATTTGTTGTTCTGTTTTCAATTTTTATTCCAAAATTATTTTAGATTAAGAAACAAATGACAAATTTAGAAATACTTTGTTTGTCAACTTTATAATTAATTGAATTAATACAACAATCCAAAATCTATGTCATTTACCTGTATCTAATCCGTAATCAATCATCATAAAATCATAATCACAATTATTCATCCAACTCAATTCATTAACTTTTAATAGGTGTTGTCTCAGTTGAATTTAAATGTTTTCATGTTAAAGAAAATTAATATATACTATATAATATTTTAATTTAATAGAAAATTATTGTTAGTAATAATGATCCATCGACCTTGTATCATTGATAATTTTTTGGACAAGTATAGCTTCAATTGTTATATACTTGTTAATGACATAAACAATAAAACCAAGATGATTAAGTGAGTCAAGTTAAGTCAAAGGGTTGAATCATATTCTAGATAAAAATTTATTTTCATCTATCACATCAGTATCATAAGGTCAGTGACATGGTGTTGATTTAATAAATTTTTTTTTTCAGAAAATTTTAAAAGTAGAAATATCAGTTTAGAAAAAGAAAATATGAAAAATTAAACAGAAAAGTGAAAATAACATAGAAGTGTATTACTTATTTAGCTTATCATGATGACACAAACCGTAAATGACAAATTCCTTGTTTCATTTGTTTATCTACGACTATTTTAATTTCTCTTCTATGGAATATTTGAAAAAGCATGAAAGGGGATGCTTAAGATCTCTCTCTTTCTCATTTTGACTTCATAAGTTTGCCAATTTGTCGTTATTTGACTTCTGTACGCGAAGACAGGGGAAACCCTTAGCTTGGCCAACTACCCCCCTTTACTGCTGGTCTAATCTTTGCAGCACTCATTAATTCTCTCCCCCTTGTTTGGTGACTGAGAAACCATGGGAAATGAAATTCTGAAAGTAATGAGTTCTCTTTCCTGATACCCAGAATCAAAATTTTCTGGGTACGTATCTGGGTCCTTGAATCGGGTACTAGGATTCATATTTCATTTCTCATTGTTTAACTTACGTGCTCTGGATTGTATAATATGCAAATATACTATTTTCTGTCCGTGTTTTACTTTTTCCTGGTACTAATCATTGTTGCCAAATCGTTTCTTGAAGTATTTGCTTGGTTTTTTTTTTTTTCCCCATATTTTCTCCTCTTATAAACCAAAGCTTAAATAGTGGACTGCTCTGTCATTTGGGTTCGATGACATTTTAAGCCTAAATTGGCCTTTGCTTTATTTTTGGGCATTTGTATACCGTGATATACTCATCAGTTATGGATTTCCCCCAAATTTTCCAGGTCCTGTGAAGTAGTTAGCGATGGAACCCAAGTGGGTATCTCTCAAATGTTTTCTGCTCTTGTTTGCTATTTTTTCTCCCTGGCTCGCAGCTTCAGAGACTGTAAGATACCAGTTTATTTTAGAATTTGGTTTTGCAAGTTTGTGCATGCTTTAGAAGAATTTATGTGTATTACTTTGTGAAACTTCTTATTTTGAAACCTGTGATTGTTTCTTCAGATCTATAACCGGTCAAGTGTGAATGCTAGTGCTGCCAGCACGGGAGCTCACGAAGGTGAGAATACATGTTAATATTTCCTGTTAGTCAAAGTAGAGATAGTCAACATTGCATGTTTAGATTCCTGCTTTTATTTGCTTGTTCACTTCTGGAAGATAATGAATCATATTGTAAAATGCTATCCTTCTATCAAGATGAAGAGTTTTGTCTTGTGGGAAATATCATGTTTGTACTATTATTTCTTGTTGCTAAATTTATTTAATAAATAATTTATTCATGAAATTAGCTATGAATTTTGGATGTCCTTTGTTATTTTATAAGATCTCATGATGTAATGCTGTCAAAATTGGTATGAACATTTAACTTGCTTGGAATGTCATATAAAGATGAAGTTACCATACTAAAAGTTTAAATGCCTGGTCTAAGCTATTGGCGCCCATTTAATTTTTCCCTTCACTTCCTATGTGGTTATAAAATGTCATGAACTAATAATATGATGCGTGACATGAAACATGAAAGATGGAGTGTCGATAGGAATTCTGATTTGAAAATTGTGATATAAAGAATATGTACTGAAATGCTAGCCTTCTTAGTAGGGTGTATTTGTTGAACTGAGTGGGACCTTTTATTCTTTAAGATTTTATAACACTAGTGAAGTAAGCAACAAAGCGTTTCTTCCTTTTTTGAATATAAAAAAAAAAAGTATCCGGAGGAAACTCTGGAAACTAGGTTCCTTAACTGAAACCCCCAAAAGTTAGTTCGTCTTTATTTATGAGTTTTTCCACAATACTAAATGCCCAACAAATGGAGCCACTTATCTTTTAGATGAAAAGTCCCTCTTAGCCGATTCTGCTCTGCACTTCTTGCCGCTAATCTGGGCTTAATTTCAGAACAGAAGTGGTTTTCTATAAGAGAATGAGAAGCTTTCAACAGCTCCTCATGTTCCGTTATGCGGACTTGATATCTACACTCCCTTGGGAGTTGAGTCTCCACATCAACATTCGCACTGCATTAGCACTGGCAGAAGAGATAAATTGGCCTTAATGAAAAGAGGGACAAATTGTAACGAGTAATGTTTCACCTGCAGCTGGCCAGTGGCTGCAGTTATCTTGCCACTTGTCTTTTTCCTCTTTTGCCTGTCTCCTTTCTCTTTCACCCATAGAGCTTGCTCTCTTTCTCGATTTCTTAATTTCCTTTTCAGCACAGATGGCATTTAAGTTGTACGCTTCTGTATGCCTCTCCTTATTCTTCATTTCCTTTTTGCCTTTCCAGTCATCTCACTCTTTTCATGCTGCCATCACTGCTACAACAGATGCCACCACTTCTTTCCTAAAATATCTGCTCCTAGTATCCATCCATGTTTTCTTTTAGAAGAAAAAGGGAAGTAACATAAGTTTTATACTTTAAAAACTTGAGCATCAAACTTAATAGGTTTGAATTGTTGTTGACATGAACAGAGTATTCAGTTTGATCAATAAGATACGGAAGACTTTTATTTGGAAAGCAAAAATTACTATTTATCTCAGATTGGTCCTCAGAATTTTTTTTAGAATTATTAAGGGCAGTTGTCTTATTTATCAAAGAAAAGCATAGTACGTCATAAAGAATTAGCTAGTCAGTTGTATTTTGGGAATAAAAAAATACTTTCTTCAAAATAATTGATCTTGGAGGTTAGCTAGCTTCAATCCGATTATTTCGTTACTGCCTTGATTGGCTATGGCGTTGGTTGAAGCTCGACTCGTACTTTACAATAGAATCTTGTAAGATATACTGTCAAATATAATTACTCATTTAATAAAAATAAATTTGCACTTATCGGAAACGTCATGTTATTATCATATGCTTTTAGCCATGGGAGGTTTTCTAAGTGATATTTATTTCGCTATAGATCTTCAAAGACAGAACACATGTTACCAAATCTCTTCCACTTTTTTGCAGGCAGACTACCTTTGTTTGCTTACCCGGCCTCCAACAGCCAAAAATAATATATTCTCTTTATTTATTAGATGAATCTGTGCTCAAAATCTATACTGCTTGGACATGTGCCCCAGTCTTGATATACTTAATCATATTACTGCTATAACCAGTGGTCAACTGTTACGCGCACAAACTCTAACCCATTTACCCGTCAGTTGTATCAAAGTGGGACCCACAGGAGAAAAGCAAAGAGAAGCAGTAATCTCCAGACCTGCCGACAGTATCCTCTGCTCCTATATATGGTTTTAGGTCTCTTATAACTTAGAATTTGGGAAATCGGATATATTAAGATGTTCATATTAATAGAATTTTAGTTATTTTAAATTTCTATAAGTGGAGACTTATTAAGTTTCCTTAATTTTAGTATTTTTTTAGAAAGTAGATTTTAGAAATTTCTAATAATTAGTGGTTGGTTAAATTTCTTAAACTTGTTAGCAGTTTCTGCTGATTAGGAAATGGTTAACTTTTCTAATTTGTAGGAGCAATGCTCCTTATAAAAACATCAATCTAGAATCTGTTAGACCACTGACTAATGAGGTTTTTAGGTTTCATCCTGGGTGCTGACTTGGATTTTAGGGTTTTTAGAGAAGAGAATGCAGGAGAAGAATAAAGAGAGAACAAAGAAGGATAAGTAGTAGGAAGAATGAGAGAGAAAAGATGTTAGAGAGAATAGGATTCTTAGATTTGTAAAAAATGTTGTACATGGGCGTCCCTTGGGTGCCTATACGTAATGATAATATTACACTTGTTATTTCAAAAAAATAAAAGGGTAGGATTCCAAAATTGTACTCGTTATCTCTCAATCGTGACAGCAGAGTATTTATATTGGTGCCAATCAATGGTACAGTACAGTGATTAACTTAAAGTATGATGACAGCTGGGGTTCCAGCCTGTGCCTGCACCCTATTGGACCCTGGTTAATGGCTAATGTATGAACAAGTAAACAGAAAACAAGGAAAAATTTTCCAGCTAACTTAACTAACTAATTATTTTCCCTTCTCGCACTGATTTTACTCCTGACTTCTCCCCCTTCCTTCAGACAAACCTTATCCTAAGGTTTACACATGGAAGCTGCCCCTTCAAGGATGAAAATCCTCCCATGTAGTTTTTCTTGAACCCATATTTAGCCACTTGACTTGTATTTGCTCAGCTGGTATTCCTTGATGACGCAAGTTCTTTGCTGTAGTATATATTTAGGTTCCAAGTGATATGCCTTTGAGAGTTGATGGATAATTTCCAAGTGAAAGGTGGGTGGATTTTGTAGTCTGGTGGTAAGAATAGCTTGTTGGCGACTGTCCTAAATTTCTTCTCAACCTGGAAAGATTGCAATTCTGGAGCCAGTTTTAACCATCTTCTAACAGCATTTTAGACTGCCTATAGGGTTAGAGCTTTAACAAAATCAAATCTCCTTTCCAGAATGATCTTTCCATTCTTTTGGCATCAGCAAACCACTTCACCCTGTTATGAGCTTCTAGCAATTTCTCTCTTAACAGTCTATTCATCACCTCTCTTTCCTTCATCCAATGTTCTATGGTGTGCGAGGGTGATGTCAAGTCCTTTTTGCTCCATCAACAAGAGTGGAGGGTATCCATAAAAGGGCCTCAAAAGGAGATATCTTCAAGTTAGAGTGGTTGTTGCTATTATACCACTTCTCAGCAAGGTTGAGCCACCATGACCCAGACCTAGGTTTCCTAAAAGTCATGCATCATAGATAACTTTCAAAGCATTGATTGACCCTTTCAGTTTGTCCATTCAGCTAAGTGTAGTAAGTTCTGCTGTGGTGCAACTCAGTCCTCATTAACCTCATTATCTCATGCAAAAAAATACTGTTATCGAGGCATCCCATGCAACTTGTAAATGTTATCTAAGAAAAGCTGGACCCACTTTTTGTGCTATGAAAGGATGTGCTAGAGCTAGTGAAGTGCCCATACTTGCATATATGTCCACTATCATTATGATAGTGTCCCCTTGGCACTTTAACATCAATAGAACTTCACACTTTTATTTCAAAAAAAAAAAATCATTATGATAGTGTCTCTTCCTTTAGATTTCTGCAGTCTTTCTAGGATGTCCACAGTGATGCATGTCCAAGCTTGCTTGTGGATGGTCAAGGGTTGTAACAATCCTGGGTACCAAAGATGCTTCTTTTGCATCTCTAACATATGTCACACTCCCTTATCCATTGATCTGCTTCCTCATTCTTGGCTATTAGAGTTGCTTTAATTTACTGTAGGTTTCCTTAAATTACAAATGCCCTATTAAGGGTAAATCATGACAATGTCGAAGTAAGGTTTCCTTCGATTTTCCTTCCTTTCCTATTACCATCTTCTTTTGTATCTCAGCAAACCTTTGTTGTTTTAACAAGGGGGCCTGGCCGGTAATTCGATGATAAGTTCACTAACCTCATCATCCCTCTGTATGATTGTTGTGCATATTCCATCCTTAAAGGTACCACAGAGGCCATGATCCCTACTAGTTCTCCTTGTCTAGCTCCCTTCCGGATAATGAATGCTATTCCATTTTCCTTCAATTTCATATACTGGATTGTGTAATTCAATCCCAAAATCTTCAGTATTCCCTTTTTTAATCGATGACATGGATCCTTCATTCCAATAGATGCTTGATATTCTGCTGCTCCATTTTAATTATGGAGACAGCTATCTCCAAATAGTGCCTCCATTTGGTCATTGTCATGAGGGTTGGCAGTAACTCGTAGATTAGAGGTTGGTGCTTCAAGCTTAAGGATTTGCTGAGGAGCAATTGGTCCGTCCTGTTGCATCAAGATTACTTTGATTTCCTCACCACATGCATCCACCTCTAGTTCTAAAGGCTTAGAAAGTTCAAGGAGAGTTAGCATTGGGACCTTAGTCATAACCTTCTTAAGTTCTTCAAGTACTATTCTCCTTTTGAGTTCTAGTCAAATGAGTTCTTATTCAAGATGTATGTTAATTAACTTTCTATATTAACTGGTGAGTTGTCGAAATCCTCTTAGTGCCTCTGAGGTTGAGAGCCATGACCAGGTGATCATTGTCTCTATCTTTGAAGGATCAATTTTGTAACCCTTCTGCTGTGATTAGATGGCCTAAGTACTCCATGTAGTCTTGCCCAAGCGATCATTTGGATTCTCTGGCTGTGAGTTGATGTTGTTGTAGGACTTTGAACACAACTTCCAAATGTCCTAAGTGGGTATCCCAATCAAAGTTGTATGCTAATATACTATCAACAGGGACCACTACGAATTTTCTCATTTACAGTTGAAAGATACGGTTCATTAGTGCTTGAAATTTGAACGGGCTGTTGGTGAGGTTGAAGGGCATTACTTTGAAATCGAAGTGTCTGTGGTGGGTTCGAAACGTTGTCTTGTATACGTTTTTGGGCTTAAGCCGAATCCAATTGTAGCCTGGCCTTAAATCTGCCTTTGAATATATTGATGCTCCATGTAGTTCATCCAGCAAGTCATCAATAACAGGTATGAGAAATTTTGTTGGTTGTAATGGCATTTGATTGCTTGTAGTCTACACAAAACCTCTAATTGCCATCTTTCTTCTTAACCAGCAATATTGGTTAAGTAAATGGGATATAGCTAGGCTATATCACCAAAGTATCCAACATCTAGGAGTCTACCCTTCAATCTTGGTCTTCTGGAAGGACTATCTTAAAGTTTAATGTTAACCATATTTTCTGCATTACCCAGTTCAGTCATGAGGTCTTGTCCCACTCAAATCCTTTGACCTTTCGCTACTAAGACTCTCAAGGGTGAAGTTTCAATTAACCTAGCATCATAGCCTTTTTGCAAGTGTGTGCTACCACTGTCAACCAGAATGAGTTTGGAGTTCACTAATCCCCATACCTTCACAGGACAACCTTGTTTTGGCCCTCCATTGCATGCAAGGACATTTCACCTACGTTTCCATCTGCCTCCATTTCTGTGGCTGCTTCATCTTCTTTAGAACCTTCACTGTAATTACCGTCTTCTTTCGCTTCTGAAGTTTCTAGCATCATGATCTGGTTTTACATTGGAGTCCTGGAAAGTACTTGTTTTGTCGATGGCTTCTTGAGTTCCCTAGTTGTGCCATGCTCTGCACCTTTAGCTATTAAAATTCCCACCATAGCTGGTTGAACTACTCACCTTTGACAAATGTTATAGCTAAGTTGCAACCTAGTATATAAAGGGTGAAAATGCTGATTCAAAGATCTCCATTACTCTCTGGATCTGTTAATAAACTTGTAACTAGGTGGCACAAATCTCATTATGGAATCTCTGAGAGTTGCAAGTTTCTCTCAAGGTTTTGGAAGTTTTGATAGTTGCTTTACTGGTTAGTTCAATAGAAGAGTAAATTTTAGGGAGGAGTCTGAGAACTGAGGAAAGGGTCAAAAAGATAGAATTAGATAAGAGAAGGGAGAGGGAGAATGTTTAGTTGGTTGAATAGAAAAGTACATTTTAGAAAGGAGTGTAAGATCTGAGGAAAGGGTCAAAAAGATAGACTTAGAGAAGAGAAGGGAGAGAAAGCATGCTAAATTAGGAAGGGAATTGAGTGACTCCAACACCATTGCAATTGTATTTATGAGCTTAGGACTCAGAAATTATAGATGAGGAAGGTGAAGAATTGGGGGAAGGAAAGTAACATCCAGAGAGGAATTTAGGAATTTTCAATATATTATATTCATTGATCGGTTATCATGATAGTGCAACCTTCCGTTTATGCTCTGTTCGCCCACTAATATAGGCTAAAATATAGGAATGCTGACAAATTTCAACTAATTGACTACTGAAACAAGTTAACAATCATAATAACAAATCATAACACTAATTCCTTGCCTTCTACTTAATAATTAGATTCAGAATAATACAGACAGAAATTTATGTTCTCTCCCGAGACCCAACTTTAATGAGACTATGGTTGGGTAAGTTTATTGTCAGATGCTATAAGTCTGAAAATGAGCTGTTTTTTGTTTCTTTTTCTTATGGTACAAGAGGTCAGTTTTCAATTTCTTTTGAAAGGTAGTTTTGAGATTTCATAGGTGATGAGATACTATTTTTCCTTTGATAATTTTGTCTTAAATCCATAAATCTTGACAATGATAACTAGTGGATGGATGTTTGACATGTTATTAGATTAAGGTCATCTCCTGTTGCCATTAATTCTGACCATTGTTATGGGAGATTAAAGCCATCCACCTGTTATGAATGCCGACCATTGTTGTACTTGGTAATTTCATCACTGTTGGCCCTATAAACTTGATTCATTTGGTATACCAACACATCCATATGCTTAGTGAGAGGCGGTATTTATATGATGAGTATAAGTCAGCATGGTATCCTATTCATTGTTAGTGGTGTATTCACAAATCATTTCTTGAATTTTATGGTCACTTCAGCTTTCCTCCAAATAAGTAGCTTATAATGCTGAACAAAATAAATTATATTTACTTCGCAAATATGAACAGAGTTATGATAGTGTGATGATGAGTTTATACAAGAAAATAAATGCATGAAGAAAATTTTTATTTTTGATAAATTATGTCCTCGTGTTCTTCAGAAGTCTTGGTTGAGTTCCAAGAAATATAATTGTCATCTGACCCACTTTTCAATAGCCCTAGAAATTTCACGTAGGTGTTCTGATTATCAGAAAAATCCAGTTTTTTATGCTTATGAACCTATGGTATGTCCAAATTCTGTGGACCTTTTACATTAAACTAATCCATTTTGTTGGTGTACAGCACCATGTCCTTCTGGCTGGTCTACCAGTCCAAAGAGGAGCAAGTGCTTCCGATATTTTCAGAATTTCCAGTCATGGGATGAGGCAGAAGCCCAATGTAAACACTATGGCGCCCACCTAGCAGCTTTGACATCAGAGGAAGAATTAAACTCTTTCCAGAAGACCTGTGGTGGCCAAAATGTAAATGGTTGTTGGATTGGAGGAAGAGGTAACAGCACGATGGGTTTTCGGTGGAAATGGTCTGATAATGCTTCACACTGGAACCAGTCAATCCAGCCAATCTTTCATGAAGAACCTTCTAACTCCAGTTGTGCCAATATGCCTTGTCATGTTGATATGTGCACATTGCTGACAAACAGTTCTAAATTCCTCATCGGCGAAAGATGCAATGTCTCTCATCCTTTTATTTGCATGATTGGAATTGGTAAGTCCTCAAACAGTCACTGGGTTCTGTCTTCTGTTTTTGTCAGTCTCATGATACAGATTCTCACACCCATATTGATCCCTAGTGGAAAAATATAATGACTAATTTCTTTTACTGGTTTGATGCCATTGTTACATCCTTCTTAGAAAAAAGTTTTGATGGTGTTTTCTCCTTTTCCTCAATACTTGCAGAAAACAAATGTTACCACATGGGCTGCCATAGGGAATATCTTATTATCCTTGCAGTTGTTAGTGGGTTGATCCTTTGTACCACATTTGCTGTTGTCATTTGGCTTCTTGCATACAGGCGGAGTAAAAGGCGTAGAAGATCCCGCAAGCTATCTAATCCAGCATCTTCTGCTCTAGTTCCTCCTTCGTGGAAGATTTTCACCAGTGAGGAACTCAGGTCAATTACAAAAAACTTTAGTGAGGGAAATCGTCTTCTTGGAGATGCCAAAACAGGTGGTACATATAGTGGCCTGCTATCTGATGGATCAAAGGTGGCTGTTAAGAGGTTGAAGAGGTCTAGCTTTCAAAGGAAGAAAGAATTCTATTCTGAAATAGGAAGAGTTGCAAGGCTTCATCATCCAAATTTAGTGGCCATAAAAGGATGCTGCTATGATCATGGTGATCGCTATATTGTTTATGAATTTATAGTGAATGGCCCCTTAGACAGATGGTTACACCACATTCCAAGAGGTGGTAGGAGCTTGGATTGGGCCATGCGAATGAAGATTGCTACAAGTCTGGCTCAAGGAATTGCGTATGTTCATAATCTTTGATAGTGTCTTTATTAAATTCTAACTGCATATTGTCGTTTTTGTTTGTTATCTTTATTATTGGTATTAGTTTTCATTAAAGATCTCTACAACTCCTGTTTGAGACCTGTCCACTTAATATTTAAACAGGTTCTTGCATGACAAGGTGAAGCCACATGTTGTTCATCGGGATATTCGTGCCAGTAACGTGCTGCTTGATGAAGAGTTTGGAGCTCATCTCATGGGAGTTGGTCTTTCTAAGTTTGTGCAATGGGAAGTGATGCAAGAGAGGACAGTGATGGCAGGTGGTACATATGGATACCTTGCTCCTGAGTTTGTATATAGAAACGAGCTGACAACAAAGAGTGATGTATATAGCTTTGGAGTGCTGTTGCTTGAAATTGTAACTGGGCGCAGACCTGCACAGGCAGTTAACAACGTAGGTTGGCAGAGTATATTTGAGTGGGCAACACCTTTGGTGCAGGCACATCGCTACCCAGAACTCTTAGATCCTCTTATATCATCGGACATCCCAGAAGGCAGTGTCATTCAAACAGTGGTAGATCTGGTGTATTCTTGCACACAGAATGTGCCGTCTATGCGTCCTAGAATGTCTCATGTAGTTCATCAACTGCAGCAATTGACCCAGCCACCGGTTTCGAAGTAGCATAGCATACTTTCAGGCGCAAGCTGTTGATATTTCTAATCTGATTGTTAGAAGTGTTTACTGGAAACTTCCCCAGATTTTGCAAAAATGGTGGAGAAAATTAGTTGGAAAAGTGCTGTGGTTCTTGACTGCATGTTATTATTACTAACGTAGCTGCGAAAAGATGTCCTACTTTCTTACTCTTGAAAAGATGTTTAGAGCTAAAAACATGTTTGTCCTACTAGTAAATATATACATTATATCACGGGCGACGGAAGAGGTTGGAGTAGTATGGTGGGATGGTCTGTAGAAAAGTAGGGAATGATGGAACATGACAATCAGATTCATAATATATCTTGGGGGCCTTCAAATGATGATAATCAAAATGAAGAGAGGAAGAAATTAAAATCATCATTAAAGCACAAATCATCTTTTTCTTTAAAATTAGATATTAAAAATTCTTATAAGAATAATATAGAGATATCTGAAAAATTTTTTATCACTTCAACTTCTTCGATCATAACTAAATTAAATTAAAAATAATTTGTTTTTAAAGTCATCATTAAAGCACAAATTAATTTTTTTTCTTTAAAACAAGATATTCTATTTGAGAGTTTTTTTTTTTTTTTTTTTTTATCACTTCTAACTTTTTCAATCATAACGATTGATTTGTCTTATAACAACGATTTAGTCTAATAAATTAAATTAAAATATATAAATTTTGTTTTAATTTTAATTTTCCAAATCAATAGACACAATTATAATTAAGTTCAAACTTAGAACTTAATTATATAATTATTCATCTTGGAAGAGATAGGTTAAATTTTTTCCACAGTTAATTATAACATTAGCGTTGAAGCTCCATCATTAGTTGGTAGACCATAGATATAATTAATTTAATTTTAGATAACTTCTCCAATACAATATAAATTTTTTTCATAAAAGTTATTCATTTTTAACTGAATTATAAATAATTTTTTATTACTTTTATAAAAATGTAAATTTAAATTATAACATATATGTAATTTAAATTATATGTTCACTAGGTAGAGAGTAGTGAGTCAAATAGCATTTTGAAAATTTCACAAAGCATTATAAAAATTATGTCTCATCCATACACAAGGTTATTATTTCAGCATGCAGTCCAAGACGGCAAGACCGATTCAATCAATAATAATAATTGAGGAGCCATGATTTATGAATCACCAACATTTGCAATTGTTTTCCTCGACCGTCCAAACACAAACTTTAAATTAATAATTCAGTAATTTTTTAATGATTTGACATTATTAAATATTTTTTATCTTTAAAAACACATACTCGTGGTGTTAGGCAGTTGTATTTGTAATAGAGATTGAGGAAGTGGGTATAATTGATTATTTGATAGTTGAGTGAGTGGTCTCATGCATTATAGAGGCCTCCTCGTCTTCTATTCTATTAACAAGTGAACAAGAATACTCCAGGAAATGAAGCTTGTTGTACACAAATTAAGTTTGATTATTTGTAAGTTTAATTTCAGATATACATATTATAGTGGGATGTGAGTTGTTTGCATATATTTTTAAAATTCGAATTGTTCATGTAACACCCGAATTCTCATTCAGAGTCTTAATCATATCTCAATATATAACGACTAATAATTTATGAAAATATCTTACGCAGCAAAATTATAAAAGTATAAAAATTATATCCCCTGCATACTTATTTTAAAATATCCAATATTCATTACACGTATTTGAATTCTAAAATAAATATTTATTGTAAAAGAAATGAATAATTTTAAGTATTATTTTGAAATAAAGTAAAATAAAATGAAACAGTATTCTAGTAAATCTCTTACTATTCGAGATCAGGGTTCTGAACATCCTGATCTGAAAAAGATTTAATAATGAATTAGATGAATTACCCTATCTTAGTAAGGGTACAAAAACAAAACAACATAATAGTTTGTCTAAAGAGTTGTAGAAAATAATAAAACAACCGATAGATTACTTATTTTAATAAATCAAGTTCTAGACTTGCACTTTATGCCCCTATTTCCCTTAAATCCCTACCCCTAACTTACAGTTCCCACCATATATTTTCATCCCAATTTTATTCTCAATCACAAATACCATCAAAGTAAATCAGATTCGTGTTCAACCACTTCGTTTCATTCATGAATACCATTAAATTGCATCAAATTCGTATTTAGAACAATTTGCATTCTCAATAATAAATACTATCGAATCATAATGAATTCATATCCAAGTATTATTTAAGAGTTAAAGTCGTTTACCTTTATATTTCATCGTGCAATACTCTTCTTATCGGTATCTTTGCATTTTCAATAATAAATGTTATCGAATCATAATGAATTCATATCCAAATACAACACACTTATCAATCAATCACCTTTTTTCGCTTAGAGTTAAAGTCGTTTAGGTTCATATTTCATCGTGCAATACTCTTTTTACCAATATCTTTGCATTCTCAATAATAAATACTATCGAATCATAATGACTTCATATCCAAATACAACACACTTATCAATCAATCACCTTTTTTTCTCTTAAGAGTTAAAGTCGTTTACCTTTATATTTCATCGTGCAATACTCTTCTTACCAGTATCATTAGTGGTCCATAGGGATTCTCGGTATATGTGAATACTCGAAGTATTTTCATAACAAACCATTGGTCGTTCTCATGCATCAACCTATATAAACGCTATAAACATAAGTTGTCTTGACCCCACAACCTAGGTGAACGCCATAAATATCAGTCGTCCTCACCCCTCAACTTAGGTAAATATTTTAAATATCGACCGTCCCCATACCTCAATCTATATGGACGTCGTAAACATCGATCATTCTCACCCTTCAATTTAGGTGAGTGCCATAAATGTTAGTTGTCCTCACCCCTCAACCTAGGTGAGTGCCATAAATATTGACCCTCCATATACCTCAACCTATATAGGTACCATAAACATCGGTCGTCCTCACCCCTCAACCTAGGTGAGCACCATAACTATTCATTATATCCACAATAGGGTTCACCGCACATAATCATCGATACATTATCCTCACCTTTTCCTACCGGCTCGAATACATTTGTATTGTGTTATTCATT
>NW_019014651.1:335768-351705 GCF_000150535.2 Carica papaya | reverse complement strand
TCTTTAGGACCACAGTGGTTTGCATGGTTGTGGTCATAGATCGTGCTATGGTGTAGTGAGCCGTAAATCTGTTATGGTGTGGTGAGCTGCAAATCAGCTATGGTGTAGCGAGCCTTAAATCTGTTGTGGTTGATTAAGCCATAAGTTGCTGATAGTGTCACCACAATGGTAGTTGGGAGTCTGTATTAGCCAGTAGATAAAAAGTCGTAACGGGTTTTACGTAGAGTATGGTAAAAGACTTAATAACTATGATTATATTAATTTGTTTGATTTTCTCTCTTGATGAGTTATCTGTATTATTACATTGTCTTGATGATTTTGTTACTTCAAAATAAATGTTTTTCTTATATTAATCCTACTCTCATGGATCATTGTAAATGGTGAGTGGAGAAAGGTATTTCTTAAACACTTATACTTTTAATTCTTATTTATGTCAATTTAAAACTGTATGCCTTATTGAGTTTCATAGAACTCACACTTTCTATGTTGGGCCCTCCCAGATGACATCGAAGGGGATGATTGCAATGAGTTATCCATTGAGTTACCTCTTAAAGCTTGCTTGGATCCCCTAGATCCATGATTGTTGACGAGTGCATGTTTTATCCCGCACTCTGATGAGTCCATTTACATGATGGAAGAAGTGGCTTTCTTTTTGTAATTTGTAATTTGTAATTTGTTGCCACTTCTAGTCTCAGTTGTATATGTAATTGGAAACTCATATATTTTGTAAGGGATTTTGTATTAAAATTTTCTCTGCATATATTCTTTTTAAATGTACTCGTATTCTTTATCGGTATCTAACACCCTTATGATGTAATCAGTATTGGGGATGTCACAAGTGGTATCAGAGCAGAATTCGCGAAACAAATCCCTTACTCTGAGACCAATCTAGAGTTAGTCTTAGAGTATAGGAAACTTCTTTCTAGAAACCTTATTTAAAAACTTCTTTGAAATCCCTACTTATTGTCTCCCTTTAATTTTATAGGAAATGACACTAGGGAGACCATAAGTAGAGAGAACTGAGGCCCATGACACACTAACCATGGCTAAATTTACCGAGCTATTTTAAGCCATTCAGGGTTTGACAGTAGCTGTCATGTACAATCAGACCAACAACGGTAAGCCTCTCCCACCTCCTGAGTGTCGCCCTCTTGATTTTCGTATCTCCAAGCACATTATAGAGTTTAAGAGGCTAAACCCTCCTCACTTTGATGGCAGTCCCAACCCCATGGTTTCTGAAGCCTAGATCCAAGAGATAGAGAAGCTCTTTATAGTACTCGAAGTGACAGAAGAGTAGAAGGTTTCATTGGCTGCTTTTATGTTTATTGGAGAAGCAGTTCACTGGTGGCGAGTGAAGAAGGATTTACTGCCGACTCCCACCACCTGGGAAATATTTATGGATGCCTTCAATGAGAATTTCTTCCCAACTTATGTACAGGATAAAAAAGAAGAGGAGTTTATAGAACTCTGACAAAGGAAACTAATGGTTAGCCAGTATGCGGCTAAATTTATTCAATTGTCAAGATTTACTACGTTGTTGGTATCCACCGAAGCTTGGAAGGCCCAAAAGTTCTTGAAGGGTCTTCATCTAGATATTTTTGAATGGGTTGCCATGTCCAAGCCCAGTTCTTATGGTGAGGTGCTAGAGAATGCCCAGTTGGCTGAAGATTTTATCTCGGCCCACAACCAAGGCATCACCCACTTCTGTAGTCAGCAACAATAGTAGCAGAAGAGGAGAATTCCTGACCCTAGCCCTGACCACTTAGACAAGAGACCCCCTGTTGTTCTAGCTCCTACTGCTTTGCCCCCTCCTACTAGAGATCCTATTCGGACTTCTCCCCTTTGCTGACATTATGGTTGCGACCATGGTGACCACCCCTGTCAACATCTGAACTATTTTTATTACAAGTGTGGGAGTACACAGCATTTGGTAAAGGATTGCCCAAAGAGGCCTAAAAACCTCGCTAGACCAATTGCCAAGGGACGTGTTTACCAATTGGATGAGCTTGGTGTCCCCACCACTCCTGCTATCATTTAGGGTATGCTTTTAGTTCATAATTCTACCGCACGTGCTTTGATTGATACGGGTGTCATTCACTCTTTTGTATCTTGTAATTTTGCTTGTAAATTAGAATTTAAGCTGGAATCCCTAGGAAAGATTTTAGCTATAGAGACACCCTCTAGGGGACTATTAGAAGCCTTTTATGTGTATAAAAATTATAAAGTAAATGCCTCAGGGAAAGAACTCACTGTAAATCTAATATTATCAGACTTTTTAAGGTTTTATGTAATTCTAGGTATGGACTGGTTAGAAAAATATTGGTACAGTTATTGATTGTGAGACTAAAACTGTAAAACTGTGTTAACCTAGGCAATAAACTTGTTTTGTTTTGTAGAAATTATGTAAAATAAATAAAGATGTGTTTTCTTTTGAAAGCTTTCGTTGCTTTGCTCACCTTGTATTGGACAGGAACATGGATTGCGACCTGATAATTTTTTCGATCCCTATTATATGCAATTTTTTAGACATCTTTCTATATGAGCTACCAGGCCTACCTCTCGAATGGGAGATAAAGTTCTCAATTAACTTGATTCCCTGTACCTAATCAATTTTGAAACCCCCATATCATATGAGCCGTGCAGAACTTACAGAATCGGAGCACCAGCTTTCCAAACTACAGGGACTGAGGTTCATCCACCCTAGCCATTCCCCTTCGGGTGCGCTGTCTTGTTCACCAAGAAGGACGGATCCTTCCGCATGTGCTAGGTGACCATAAAAAGTAAGTACCCTCTTTCTTGTATAGATGATTTGTTCGAAGAGTTGTAGGGTGCTTATGTGTTTTTAAAGATTAATCTCTGATCTGGCTACCATCAGTTGAGAGTGAAGGAATAGGACATTCCTAATATGGTCTTTCGCTAGAGATATGGTCAATTTGAGTTTCAGGTTATGCCCTTTGGACTGACCAATGCTTCTGCAATATTTATGAACTTGATAAATTGAGTTTTTTGCCATGCACTGGATCAATACATCATTGTCTCCATTGATAATATCCTAGTGTACTTAAAGAGCTCGAAAGAGCATGCCGATCACCTAACCCCTGTCATAATCACTCTTCGTGAAAACCATCTCTACGCCAAGTTTAGTAAGTGTTCTTTTTTGTTGAATCGGATATCTTTTCTTGGCCATGAGATTTCTTGTGATGGGATTTCTATCGATCCCTTTAAAGTCAATGCAGTAGTGACGTGGAGTCAACCGACTAATGTTGCCAACATCCATAGTGTTTTGGGTCTCGGTGGCTATTACTAGCATTTTATTGAAGGTTTTTCTAAGATTCCAGCCCCTTTGACTTACCTTACCAAGAAGGGAATAGTCTTCAATTGGGATGACGAATGTGAAGAATCTTTTATGGAGTTGAAGCGTTGACTCTGCACCACTCTAGTGTTGGTCCTTCCTGACAACACAGGAAAGTTTTAGGTATTATGTGATGTTTTCCATGTCGATTTGGGTTGTGTCCTCATGTAGTATAGACGGGTAGTCACATATGGTTCCAGATAGCTCAAAATCCACGAGCGTAACTACCCCACTCATAACCTTAAGTTGGTAGCCATTATGTATGCCTTGAAGATTTGGCGTCATTACCTTTATAGCCAAACTTTTGAGATCTACACTGACCACAAAAGTCTGAAGTACTTGTTCTTGCAAAGAGAATTAAACATGAGGTAAAGATGCTAGATTAATCTGTCGAAGGATTATAACTGTGAGATCCTTTATCACTTTGGTAAAGGTACTGTAGTCATTAATGCCCTAAATCAGAAGGAATCAACCATGTTGGCTCAAATGATGATGTCTAGTTGGAAGTTAATAGAATCAATACAATCTCTCCATCTAAACCACTATGGTAATGGTGTTTACCTTGCCCAAATCCAGGCCCTACTAGATATTTTCATGAAGATTTGAGAAGCCCAATCTACTAATTCTAAGCTCGGGCAAAACCTTAGTAAGTTCACCTTGGATAAATTCCCTGATTACATATGTCAGATGATGGCCTATGTCGATTCTAAAATCGTATTTGGGTTCCTCCTACAGTCGGGGAAGATGTTCTTCAGGCAGCTCATGCATTCAAATCGTCTATCCATCTAGGAAGCACCAAGATGTACATTGATTTGAACTGTTAGTACTAGTGGCCAAGAATTAAGAGGGACATTGTGAATTAGGTCTCTCGGTACCTCACTTATCAGAGGGTTAACACTGAACATTAGAGACCTGATGGGTTGTTGTATAACCTTCCCATACCAAAGTGAAAGTAGGAACACAGTCACCATGGACTTCATCACTAGTCTACCAAGGACCAATAATGGTTGCGATGCAATTTGGGTCATTGTGGATAGATTGACCAAGACAGCTCATTTCATTACCATCAAAACCATTGATCCTGTAAATAAGTTAGCCCACTTGTATGTTTACCAGATTGTTCAACTTCATGGTGTACCCTCCTCTATTATGTTAGATAGAGATCCCCGATTTACCTCATACTTCTGGGACAGTTTTCAAGAGGCCCTAGGCACCAACTTGCATTTTAGTACTGCCTATCATGCCCAAACGGATGGGCAGTTAAAGCTTATTATCCAGACACTAGAAGATATGTTACGTGCTTGTATTTTGGATTTTAGAAGTGATTGGAGTAAACACCTCCCTCTCTGCGAATTTACCTACAACAACAGTTACTACTTTAGCATTTGTATATCTCCAATTGAGGCTTTTTATGGTAAGCCATGTAGATCCCCTACTTGTTGGAATGAGATTGGGAACATGTAGTATACAGGAAGGGACTTTATCAAGGAGACTATTGGCAAAGTGGATCTTATCTGGAAGAACCTTCTCACTAGCCAAAGTCGCCAGAAGAGCTACGCTGACAACCGTATGAGACCTTTGAAGTTTGTTGTTGGTGATGGGGTATTTGTCAAGGTCTTTCCCTTTAAAGGAGCGATGAGGTTTAGAAATAAAGGGAAGCTAAGCCCTTGATATGTTGATCTTATGGAGATTTTGGAGTGTGTTGGCCCTCTGGCATACTGCTTTGCTCTTCACTGAGAGTTCGTTGGTGTGCATGATGTCTTCCATGTCTCCATGCTAAAAAGGTATCACCCTAAACCTTATCAAATTATCCAAATTTAGGAAACTAGTGTAAAAGCAGGAGGGTTTGGGGAGGATTGAATCTACTCTTGAAACCAACTCAACGTATACAATACTGAAATAATAACCACCTAGAATTAAACCACTCCCTCTAAATGCCACGGACTTACCGAGAAGTTGATTCCCGCTCCTTTGCTCAATAAGACTTCTAAAGACTCCAGCTTCCTAAAGAACTTGAAGAAGCTAATTTTAGCAAAAATGCTAAAAGAAAAAAAGTCAAAACTCTCAAGAATTCTCTTAAATTTATTCTCAAAGGTTGTGTTTAAATCTTAAGAGTAAAGATCTATTTAGCATTTCCCATATAATCTAAATGAGTACAAAATCTTGAGATAATTTAATAAAATAATACCCTAGATAAAATTCTATCTTAATCTAGGACAATTACATAGTAAAATAATTATTCTATCTCAAATAAATTAATTAAATAATCCTAAGGGATATAATTATAATAAAATATTAATTAATTTAAATCCATATTTATTCCATGTGAAATCCATCTAAAACACATGTAGAAGTCATGTTAAAATAATAAAATAAATAATGAAGATTAAAAATATAATAAAATAATAACTTAGGATAATCTTAAGATTAAAATATTATATAATTTATTCTTAATTCAAATAATAATAATAAAATATTAAAGTGATAATTACCATGTGAATTTTGAAAATTTTGGGCTGAAAAAATCACATGTGCCATGTGGAAAAAAATCCAAACAGACTCACCACACCTCAACCCCATTCGTGCGGGCTAGGGAAGCCCATACGTGCATGCAGCTTGGGCCGGGCTCGCGTGTGAGGCCTTTCATGCCTCACAGGTCTGCAGTCCGCGCGGGTTCCTCCTTGCCTAGGCCGGAGGCTGTTGCTGTGCTGGGTTACTAGGCTGGCTTGCTGGGTGGGCGTTTGGCCAGTTCATCCTCCCTCGGTTACGGATCCACTGGATTGGGCCTCGGGATATGGGTCGATCTTTAGGCGTTCTTGATGGGCCTCGATCAGCTCGTCTATAGGGGCGTGCGGTATGTGTCGCATGTTCTTCTTCGGTGTGCGGCGGGCTATACTACGTGTTGGGACTAGGGGGCTGGGTGACTCGGGTCGTCCCCCCTCGAGTATCTCCCCTAAGTGCGACATCTCGGACATGCCACCATTATCTTCTAAGATTAATCCAAAAGTCAACAACTTGTCATCATTGATGCTTCTTTAGACTGGTTTTCTCATCGGTCCATAAGGCTTCCCGGTCTTGATGGCATTGATGATCCATCTTACCAGATCTAAGTTTGCACGAACTAGATCCTTGAGCTTCATTGGATTGGGTCTTGTCGTCGAATCTTGACTCCTTTCCTTGGTCCAAGATTCTCCTGGGCCTTGTTTCTGAATTGGTGTGAACTTTGATGGTTGTTTCCCAGGTAACTAGAACGTCGTCCTGGGTTCACATCACCTATCAGCTCCAACTTGGAATATGCAGAGTACCCGACAGAGATACTAGGATAGACCGACAAGGTACAACAAGAGGATTCTGATGGTGAAGATACAGTGGCAACACCACACCCCGTAGGAGGCTATGTGGGCATTGGAAAATGAAATGCGGAAGAAATTTCTGCACCTATTCATGACAATTTTGGAGGACCAAAATTTTTAAAGGTGGGCCCGCACCTTTGCGCTTCATGTGGTATTAAGACTCAATTTTATTCAGATCTTTGGCCATTAAATTTCTGTGGCATAATATTATATTATTTTATTTTATTTTAAATTTTTGTTATTTTTCCTTATTTTCATATATTATCAAAAATTTTATTATATTATTTAATTTTATGCTATTAAAGATGTTAAAAAAAAGGGTGTGCAATGTTATGGGAAAGCTAGCCCGCGCGGCCGTGCCTGCACGCCAGTGTGGAACTGCCTGTCCGCCGTGTACCCACTCACACGCACGCCAGGCCAGCAAGACGTGCGCACATCCGCAAGTCCTATCCGCCATAACACCCCTGCCATGACCAGTCTGCATGCGAATCCAACTCGCAAACACGCATGTTGGGCATGCGACCCAACACAACCCCGTGCGGATCTCGCTCACAGACCTGTTGCTTCAAACGTGTGACTTTGTGCGCGCCTATGGGACACAACAGTGCAGGATGACCTGCGCGCACACAAACCCCACCCTGCGCATGTCAATGCACCGTCCTAGCGCACACACCACCTCGAGCACATGCTGCCTTCTTGGGAGCCGTGCCTCCTCCTTGGCCAGCTGACTTGGATGATGTAATGATGACATCATTATTTTCTCTCTCATCATGGATTTAGGACACTTGTTGCAAATTTGATGGTCCTCTTTTTCTATACATAAGGACCTTTTCCACCCTTCTTCCACACTCATTTTCACCTTTATGACCGAAATTCTAGAGATAAAAAGAGAGAGAGAGAGAGAGTTAGATAAAGTTATAGAGGGAAAGAAGAAAAGAGAAGAAAAGAGAAGAAAAAGGGGAGCTAGCTTGCAAAGAGTTGTCAGTAATCGATAAAGGATTCAATATTTTCTTGCATATTCTAAGAGACATTTTTAGAAAAATATAAAAGTGAACATTGATTTTATTGAATGACTTGTGATATGATTCTAAGGGTGTGATGAGTTATTAATTATAACGATGTTTTAAATAAATGCATTGTGTAAAGGCTTACATTGTTATTTCATGGACAAGATTGAAATGCAATTGAAACAAGAAGGGATTACGTGAAATTATTGACATGGCATGAAAACATGAATGGATACATGACACATAAATTAATCTATTAGACTATTTTATCTACTTCAGTTATCTCCACATTGTCTGGAAAGACGTGAGATGACCACTGCTTATTGATAACAACGTAAAAGTATGTAGGAAATCTTAGGACCACTGTGGCAAAGTATGATCGTGGTCATAGTCTTTAGGACCACAGTGGTTGGCATGGTTGTGGTCATAGATCATATTATGATTTGGCGAGCCATAAATCTGCTATGGTGTGGCGAGTGGCAAATCAACTATGGTGTAGTAAGCTGTAAATCTGTTGCAGTTAAGCAAGCCGTAAGTTCCCAATAGTGTCACCACAGTAGTAGTTGGGAGTCCATATGAGCTAGTAGATAAAAAGTTGTAACAGACTTCGCGCCGAGTATGTTAAAAGAATTAATAACTGTGATTATATTGATTTGTTTGATTTTCACTCTTGGAGTGTTATGTGTACTATTAAATTGTCTTGATGATCTTGTTACTTCTAAATAAATATTTTTCTTACATTAATCCTACTCCCATGGATCATTGCAAATGGTAAGTGAAAAAAGTATTTCTTAAACACTTATAATTGTAATTCTTAGTTAAGTCAATTTAATATTGTATGCCTTACATAGTTTCATAGAACTCACCCTTTCTATGTTGGGCCCTCCCAGATGACGTCGAAAGGGATGATTGCGATGAGTTGTCCATTGAGTTATCTCTTAAAGCTTGCCTGGATCCCGCGGATCCATGATCGTTGACGAGTGCATATCTTGTCCCGCACTCTAATAAGTCCATTTACATGATGGAAGAAGTGGCCTTCCTTTTATATTTTATATTTTGTATTTTGTTGCCACTTCTAGCTTCAATTGTATATATAATTGGCAACTCATATATTTTGTAAGGAATTTTGTATTGAAATTTTCGCTGCATATATTTTATTTAAATGCACTCCTATTCTGTATCGGTATCTAGCACCCTTATGTTGTAATCAGTATTGGAGATGTCACAATAAGCGTTCACTCGAACTAGTCATATTTGAACTCAAAAAGTAAAATTTAAGAATAATTCTAATTATAACTCGATTTAAAAAACTATCAAAATAATAATTAAAAATATTCTCTCTTGACAAGTGGTGGTGTTGTGGCCAAATTCTCCAAGGTTTATTAGACTTAGATTTGGTCTTTAATATTTAAGAAAGTTTTGATGTAGAAGTTAAGTTGAAAATGTTTTAAAAGCTTCCAAATTGAAGTAGAAAACAATTCCTCTTTCATGATAAAATCAAGGAGAAAGTCTATGGGAAAATCTAGGAAATCCAAGAGAAAATATAGAAAAAAATTCAAGAGAAAATCTAGGAAAAAAATCCAAGAGAAAATCTAGGAGAAAATCTAGAAGAAAAAATCTAAGAGAAGATTTAAGAGAAAATCTAGGATTTTCTACCATGAAATGAATAAAAGTGTAATCCTGGCCATGACTTGTAATAATAGGATTCTTCTTCTCATGTTATGATAAAAACTTTAAATTTATAAAGAATATCAGTTTTGATGGTGTAAATCTCTTGAAACCTTGCCTCACTTGGTAGGATAAGGATTCTTGAATTCTTATGAGATTTACTTGAAGTTAAAAGCTATTCATGAGGAGAGTTGTGTTCGATTGTGGAAGAATGAATAATCAAGTGTCCAAACTCTTTAGAACTCTTATTATTTATATGATTAGTGTGAGTTAAAAGAGATGAGTGTCAAGTTACGACTCTCCCAACAAGATAGATGATTCTCTCATGTGAAATACTCGAGAGTCTATGATTGGAAGGACTTTTTTTTTTCCATTTGGTTATAATCATCTTTGTTAGGGGATATTAGTGTGGGTTGTCCCCCCCCCCTCCCCCCCTTTTCTCGCATCAAACACCCTTCTTCAAAATAATTTTTTCTCGAATTGAGACATTCTCATGTAATTGTTTAACCAACTCTGCTTCTTGCAAGAAAGAAAAAACACCACTAGAGAAAGAAAAGTTAGGGTTAGATAGAGTCTATTTTCTTTCTTCCACCAAGGGGTCATCATGTTCTTTTTCTCCTGTAGCATTATTGTTTTCTTCTCTGATGGCATCACTTTTCCTTTCTTTAGGGGTTTTATTTTCCTCTTGATTGAATCCTCTTTTCTCCACGTCATCACAAGAATGGCCCTCCTCCTCCTGAATTAATCTCTTAGCTCTTAATGAAGAAGGAGGGAAGAAAGAGACTCACTCGCACAAGATATCTCTTCCCCATTAAGAGTCCATGCCAAAAATAGATTCTTCATTTGAATTTCATAAATTATTCCATGCTAAGGATAAAGCTACTTGCGGCTAAGAAGAATAGTGCTAGAAGAGAACCAAAAATGCATCCTACAAAGAAAAGAACTCACAGGAAGAGTTATAGAGGGGAAAGAATTCTCGCCTGCACAAGAATCCTACCCAAGGGAGAATTCTCACTTCTCTTCCTTTTGGTGACCGAATTAAAGGCAAACTAGGATTCCTTTTTTAATAGAGTTTCAACTAAATTAATAAACTACATGCATAAAAATTCTACTTCAAAGAAGCAACAAAAATTCAAGGTGAATTCAACCAAAAGATTCCTACCAAATTCCCATCCTTAATTTTCTTATAGATAATGTTAGATTATTTCTTAGATTTTTTTCCTTAGATTTTTCCTACATTTCCTCTTAGATTGTTTCCTAGATTTTCTCTTAGATTATTTCCTAGATTTTCTCCTAGATTTTCTCTTTGATTTTCTCTTTGATTTTCACATGGAAGAAGAATTGTTTTTTTACTTCAATGTGGAAGCTTTCTAAGCATCTTCAAACTCAACTTCTACCACAAGAATTAATCAAATATAGACGCTCAAATCCAAGTCAAAAAAAACATGATGAATTCAGTCACAACACTCTTTCATCTCAAGAGATTATGTTTTAATTAAGTTGCTTATTTTAATTATTATTTTAATGCTTTCCTATATTATGTTAAATTAAGGAATTTAATTAGGATTCTAGTTTTTGAGTTTTATTTAAATATGTAAGGTGAATGCCTATATAACTGCCACCACTCTTCAGTTGTACTTAATCCTTCAATTTTGTTAAATTAATAAAATTAAAGTTTATTTTAGCTTATGCTATTGTGATTACTCTTTGATAGGATTCTTTAACCATCTTGTTCAATGGAGGATTGATTTAACTTATCAAGGTAACACGTTGTTGCATTTTATCAATTTCTTTGTTAATTGATTCATAACTTATCATGTTCATTCTTATGGAATTTTTAATCAATTCAAACTATTCAAATTATCTTCATTCATAATTCTAAGTGAATTATTGGATTGGTAGGGAAGAATTGTTGAGAGTTTTAGGATTCTGATTACTAATAATTATATGTGAAATTTTTTATCACAGTAGTTAATCATAGGTTCCGCATCAATTCTATAAAGTAGAGGAAGTTCTACTATGCAATAATAAAAGAGTTAAGGAGTAACTTCTAACAAAGATGCTCATGAACGTCAAACTTTATTGATTTAAAAGGATGGCTCATGCACATGAGCCAAATCTGAATGTATAAGAAAGGATTATAGATTTACATGGATGGCTCATGCATGTCAAAGTTCTTGAGCCAAATCTTGAAAAATCATCTTAGAGACTTCCTTAACATCATACTATAAATCTCTTCTTTGCGAGAAGAAAATTGACAAATGTCCTTCCATATTCTTGAGTATTTAAGAGAAATATTTGAGTAGTGAAACTAAACATCTCAAAAAAAATATTTTTTTGTAAGAATAGGTGTAGAAAACTTCTTAGGAATTGAGTGTTTGAGAGAAACTCTCTAGTAGTAGAACTTTACACCAAGATAAGTAAACATTTATAATATGTAAAGATAGATACCGTAAACTAGTATTTATACGTGATAAGGGAAGGTAAACATATTAAAAAGAAACACTTGAAAAGATACTGGAGTACTAATTACTTGACTTGAAGAGAAGACATAGGTTCACGAGGGTGGTCGAACCTCTATAAACATCAAGGTTTTTGAACTTGGCAATAAGGTTATCAAAGTGATAAGCCATGACATTCACTTTTGAAAACTTTACTGTACTCACAAAGTTGAGACATGGAGTCACAAAATAAAGTAAATTGAAACAGCTACATCAATTTTTAAGAATGTTCCCTTTATATGAAAAGAAAACAAGATATAGACATCTAAGACAACTATTATGAGTTATTTGTAGCAATAAATGAGGAAATTTTTAATTTTAGAACTAGAAAACTTGATGTACTTCAAATTTCGATAGTCCTCAAGTAGGAAATGTAAACTTTAGATAGGATAAGTTCTTTAAGACAAGGGAAGTTTATAACAACACAAATAGGAAACAATTTAGCGTTTAACATTACCCATGTCAGATATGTTCCTCGGACAAAAAAAATACCTTTAGGAGTTGTAAACATGTTTGTTCTATAGTACCAAAACCATTAACTGCAAAGTTTAAGTCTAGGGCTCTTATTTTTACCTATCTTGAAGGCTTAAGTGAGGACTAGTTTTCGGAGTAATTAAACCTCTTTGTTTTTCTAGTAGTTTAACATGGACCAAATTTGAAGATCTTAAAGGTGTTCCATGTCATGATTTGTCAAGGCTGATTACATGGAGCTCAAAAAAATGTTTATGTAATCATGGTAAGTTTTTCTCCTCTATTGGAGCTCGTCCATATTAAGGTTGGAAGATGTCTCCAAGGATTCGTACCATTTCTTACACATAATGGCAACTATGGTGGCAACATCCCCCAGTAAAAGTCACAAGATGGATTGAACCAGATGATAAGGAAGCTTATTGATCAGATCCACGTTGATACTTTTCCTCTTTCACCTTTCTTTTTTACCTTGAATCACTCGAGGATTCCATTTCAATTATCTTGACATCTATCCTGCTTCATCCTCCATGGCGTTAACCCATAAAACTCTCAGTAATAATACAAACAAAATAAAGCCACTCTCGCTGATGTCACCTTCAGAAATTCTGTGACATTCCAAGTGCTAATTAAGGCAAATGGGTGTTAGACAGAGATTCAAAATAACAAATGCATGATAAAATTTATGCAGCAGAACAAAATCGTTACAAATTTCTTATAAATATATATGAGTTCCAATAGATACATATACTGAGGTCAAAAGTGGCTATAAAATACAAAATATAGGGGCCACTTCTTTCACTATGCTACTAGACTCATCAGAGTGTGGGAACAGTCATGCACTAAGACTTGTGGATCTACCGGATTCTCATAGACTTTCAAGGGTAGGTCAGCCTATGGTTCCTCATTTTCTTCCTTATCTAGGGGGGCATGAAAAGAGTTAGTTTCATATGCTCAGTAAGGAAAATAGTATTAAATTAACATCGTAAGATTTCAAAAATTAATTATTTTATCTTACCTTTTAACTTCCTCATTTACCTATCTCACATTATGAAAATCCATTTAATTGTTAAGAAAATGATATGTTAATACATACAATCAAACATACATCATGCCAGATAATAGAGAAAATTAAATAAATTACGAAATGCTCAGATTTTCGTGTCATACTTTGCAAAATCGTTATAACTTCCATCTCGTGTGTGCTTGCATACATGCAAAGGGGATGTGTGCATCGTGCACACGTCCCATGCATGCGTGCGTGTGGATGGAACGTGCGTTTTGTGCGCATAGTGCCCAACATCCACGCGGGCAACCAGCCTTCTCGCAGGATTTTTCCCGTGGGATATTTATTTTTTTTCTGTTTCGGTATTTTTCGATTTTTTTCTAAATTTTTATTTTTAATTTAATTTAGTTAAATTAAAATTATTTAAAATAAATGTTAAATAAAAATTAAATAAATAAAAATCAACCAAAATTATAAATCACGATAAATATTAAACAACGTAAATTAAATAAGTTTAAAGCGGCCAAAGGCCCGAATAAATAGAGTTTTCAAATCATTTTAGTACAGTGATGGGCAGGGTATTACAAATTCAATTGATGGAGAAATCAAATCAATTAGGGAGACTCAAGGGTTTGAAATGGACTGTGTCAGGTGAGGAAAAAGGAAAAAAAAACCATGTATCCATTTTATACATATTTGCCTCCATAGATTTTCATAATGGAGGATGAATCTTAGCCATTGATCTTTCCTATGTCTCACACTACTTACTTTTTTGTGGGAGTTACTTTTGGTTTATAACTCACTATTTTCCTTCTTAAGCCAGAAGAAATTATATCCTATGTGGCCCTAATATAAGAAAGAAGAAAAAATAAAATTCTCTCAAAATTGGAGCGTTGAGAAAAGGAAAAAAGAACCTTAATACCAAAAAAAAAAGAAAAAAATATTTTTTGGAGATTTAACTTCAACAGAAAAAAAGATTGAATAAATTTATAGTGCTAAAAAAGGGACTAAACAAAATAAAAAGTGTGTAAAAAATAATTTTTATGGTTGCTAGTAATAAAACAAAACTTATGAAACATTTGAGGGATAAGCAAACCTTATTGAACTTTTTTTTTGTCATTTTCCTAAAACCTTGTCCATTTTCTTTATTCTTCTCATTTTCTCTTTCTCTTTAATTATAGGCGCCGAATTTTTTAAAAAATTTTAAATTTTTACATATGGGATATAATATGCTAAAACATAATAATTAAGTACAAAACTAATATATTTTTCTATGTCTAAAATGACCATTATGACTTGGTGAATTTCCTTGACAGTTAAGAAAAATTGCATCAAATATATATGGTAATCAATCTTAATTAATGAAAAATAGTCAATAGATAGATATAATTTGAATTAGTGAGATATTATATATCATATGTGAATTCAATTTTTTCTCTCCCTCAAAACGTAGGCAAAAAAGATCTAGAAGAAAACACTTCATGGATTTACATATAGCAATTAATTTTTACAATTAATTTTACAATACCACCAATATATATATATATATATGAGAGAAGAGAGTCGCATGAAATAAGGTAAATACAAACATCTAGCTGTATGTATACATATAGAAACAGAAAACAAATAGTTTGATCATTCATAACAAAGTTTTTATACATAAGAATGATTTAAGCTTTATGTACAGATATATTTATATCTATGTCGATATAATAAGTTATTAGACTTAGATAAATCGTCACATTCAAACTTTATTATGATAAATATTTTAATATCTATATATAGTGTGATATTACACACTGAAGCAGTTACAT
Organism: Carica papaya; assembly: GCF_000150535.2. The sequence goes on along the minus strand of NW_019014651.1, from coordinate 336,536 downwards.
TTATATTTAATCATAAAAACTTCAAACTAAAAGGAGTGAAGAAAAAGTTTAGAATCGTCTAAAAAGAAAAAAAGAACATACCATAAACTCGACTTTGCACGCTCCGGAAACTTCACAAACTATCTTGATTTGAGTGTTTTACGTAACATCTAAGAGTATACATTATATGAGATGATATTAGAATCAGAAATCTAGTGTTTAAATTGTAAGGTTGGCCATGTGATAGTGACTAAAAGCTAGTCTTTCAATTGTGGTATGTGTCTTGTTCGTTATATAATATGTTTTAGTTCTCTTATTAGTTTTTTATTTTTACTATCATTCAATTTTGCAATATAAATACGTAAAAATAAATTTGTATTATTTTCTTTAAATGGTTTTATGTTATTTTTATCTTATGATTCTATATTAATTTCTTGTTCATTCATATTAAAAAATGATAACTAAAATTTTTGTTATCTTCAAAAAAAAGAGAAGCTATTGTTTGTTGGATGGAAGACTCATGTCTCTCCAAAATTCAAACACTAATGCTAAAGTAGAAAACCTTTTAAATTCTACCAGCCTATGTATTCCAAAACTATCTAGAATCCAAAAAAAATAATTAAATCCTTCAATGATAATTTGACGTGATACTTGCTAACAACACACCTAAACCAGAGGAGTGTAAGAAGCGAGCAAGTGTAAATGAACTTCTGGGAAATGAGAGAAAATAATTACGGGGTAGTAATGCTCCAAGTTATTTTTTTCCTGATCAAGTATCAAATAGCGAGG
>NW_019014651.1:252653-265440 GCF_000150535.2 Carica papaya | reverse complement strand
CCGTATCTTTCCTTTGTAGGGGTAGACTTTTAGGAAAACTTGATCTCTCATGACAAACTCCAAGGGTCACCTATGATTATCAGTGTAGCTCTTTTTGCGGCTTTGGGCAGTTGTTAAATTCTTGCGGATGATTATGACCTTCTCAATGGTCTCCTGAATGAAGTCTAATCGTAAGTGGGGCTGGTTCCTGATCACTCCAGCAATTAGGGGAATAACAAGGCATTCCATACAGAGCTTCATACGGGGCCATACCAATGCTAAAATAGTAGCTGTTATTATAAGTGAATTCAAAAAGAGAAAGATACTCATACCAGTTATTACCAAAGTCGAAAATGCAAGAACGTAACATGTCTTCCAATGTCTGAATCATATGCTATAATTGACCATCTGTCTTGGGATGATAAGCGGTGTTGAAGTACAACCCAGACCCTAAAGCTTCTTGAAAGCTATCCTAAAAGTGAGAAGTGAATCGAGGGTCGCGGTCGGATATAATGGATGAGGGAACTCCATGAAATTGAACAATCTCATCAACATATAGGCGGGCTAACTTACTAGTGGAGTTCGTGGTTTGAATAGGTAGGAAATGGGTAGTCTTGGTTAACTTATCCACAATGACCCAAAAGGAATTTCGACCAGAACAGGTCCTGGGCAATTCGGTGATAAAGTCCATAATCACGTGCTCTCATTTCCATTGAGGAATCAGAAGATCCTGTAGTAAGTCACTTGGTCTTTGATGTTCTTCCTTTATTCGTTAACAAATAAGGCATCGAGAGACATAGTCAACTATATATTTCTTCATTCCTTACCACCAATATTATCGTTTCAAGTCCTAATACATTTTAGTACTTCCGAGATGAATGGATAACTTGAAAGCATGGGCGATCTTAAGTAGCGACCAAAATTCAGTTCCAAAATCTAAACAATCCATCAACAGAGATCCTGAAATTAGGAGATTCGTCAGAAGTGAACTTACCCAAATTTTTTATGAGTTCCAATTTCGTGGCCTATGCTTCCTAGATTTTTATAAAGAGATTCGGTAGGGCTCGGATCTGTGCGAGATATGTGCCTTTACCATAATAACTTAGGCAAAATAATTGTATAGTGTCCATCATCTTCCAACTAGAGGCCATGGTTTGGGCCAATACAGCAGGGTCCCTTCAACTTAGAGCATTGGCGACTATATTCCCTCTCCTAGGGTGATAAATGATCTTGCAATCATATCCTTCAAAAGATCCATCCAGCGTCTTTACCTCATGTTTAACTCCCATTGAGAAAAGATGTATTTGAGACTCTTATAGCCAGTGTAGATTTAAAAAATCTAACCATACAGGTAATGTCGCTATATCTTTAGGGCAAAGATAATGCTTACTAGTTCCAGATCGTGAGAAGGGTAGTTCTGCTCATGAACTTTGAGTTTTCGGGATCCAAAGGCGACTACTCTGTCATGCTGCATCAAGACACACCCCAAACTAATATGAGATGCATCACAGTAGACTTGGAATCTCCCCTCATTGTCAGGAAGGATTAACACTGGGGCAGAGGTGAGACGATGCTTTAGTTCCATGAAGCTTTTATTGCACTCATAATTCAAAACGAAGGGTACCCCTTTTCTGACGAGTCGAGTAATAGGGGTAGCAATCTTAGCAAATTCATTAATGAACCATCGGTAGTAGCCTGCTAAGCTAATGAAACATGTACCTTGGCCACATTGGTGGGCGGACTCCAGTTGATCACCGATTCTACCTTGGACAGGTCTACAAAAACTCCTTAACTTGAGATTACATGACCTAGAAAAGAAGCTCAATCCAACCAAAAAGAGCACTTGCTTAGTTTCGCATATAGGTTATTTTGGCGGAGAGTCTCCAACACTTCAGCTAAATGCACAATGTGTTCCTCATGGATTTTGGAATACACCAGAATGTCATCAATAAAGACGATGACGTACCAATCTAGTGTGTTTTGGAAAACTCGGTTCATTAAGTCCATGAAAGCTGCTGGGGTATTGGTCAATCTGAACGACATCACCCTAAACTCATATAATCCATATCTACACCAAAAGGAAGTTTTTGGAATATTTTCTTCTTTAACTCTCAATTGGTGATACCTAATTTTGAGATCGATCTTAAAGAAGATTGTGGCTCCTTGCAGTTGATTGAAGAGATTGTCGATCTGGGGTAAGGGGTACTTACTTTTAACAGTCACTCAGTTTAGTTCCCTATAGTCCATGCAGAGTCAGAGGGTACCATATTTTTTATTTACAAATAACACCATAGCACCCCATGGAGAATGACTAAGGCGAATGAATTTTTGAGTGATAAGATCAGAAAGCTGATGTTCCAACTCTGTTAGCTCAATGTGACTCATGCGATGCGCGAGTTTCGAAATCGGCTGGGTTTCAGGCAATAAGTCAATCAAAAACTCTACCTCACATGGGGGAGGTAAACTAGGAAGTTTGATGGGAAAGACATCAGAAAAATTGTAAACAATTTGTATGGAACACACAGCAGGATCAACGTCCATATTCATGTTCATTTAATTGTTGAAAAAATGATGACAACAATTTTTATTTCTTTTTCAGAGATCATAAGGTTATAATTTTATTTTTTTAGTCTATTATAGGTCTATACTTTTCCAACCAATCCATTCCTAATATTACATCAAATCCTACAAAATCTAATAGTATCAGATTTACACATACCTCTATTCCTGAAGTTTTTATCCTATAGTCCTTATATATGCAATGAGCCTCTAGTAGTCCTTTAGAGGGAGTTTCCACCACTAGCATTTTTTCTAAAGCTTCTAGTCTAAATTCTAGGTTACAAGTAAATGCATAGGAAATAAAAGAGTGAGTTACAACAGTATCGATTAAAGCCTTAGCAAAAGTATTATGAATAGAAAACATACCTTGGATGAGAAAAGGAGTAAGAAAGACATCAGGTTCATCTAAGTGATACACTCGACCATGTGTTATGGGTTAGACTACATCCTTTTGTTGCTGAGGGTAATCTTTTATAAGATGTTGGGTGCTTCCGCACTGATAGCAAGCATTATTGATATGCCGATAGGGCAGGTCACCATGCGAGCGACCACAATATTGACAAGGTTGGTTAGCTCGGGCATGTAGAGCTATAGGTGGGGGCAAGGCAGGAGGAAGGGCAATTCTGGTTCATTTTTCTGGAGGGTTATTAACTAGGTCGGGCAATCTTTTTCTAAGCTATTTGAGTTGTTATTGGGCATGAACTCGGGCAAAGTTTTGGTGCTTGGCCGAGATAAGATCTTCGGCCAACTGGGCATGTTCAAGCACCTCTACATACGAGCTGGGTCTCAGCATTGCGAGTTAATCATAAATGTTGGCACTAAGGCCTTTGAGAAACTTCTTACCTTTTTGGCTTTTGGGGGTGACCATTAAAGGGGTAAACATAGACAGTTGAATAAATCGGGCTATAAATAAACTTCCTTGGCACAGATCCTGGAATTTTTCCTTTTTTTTTTCCGAACATAAGCAGTGAAAAAGTTATTAAAGAAAGCATCCATGAAAACTTTCAAGGTAGTAGGGGTAGGCAGGACTTCTTCGTTAAGTCGCCACCGGTTCTTGGCTTCACCGTTTAACATGAAAGCTGCGAGAGGGACTTTTTGTTCTTCGGTCAAGTCTAGTACAAATAAGAGCTTTTCTATTTGTAGGATCCAAACTTCGACTACTAAAGGATCAGGACCACTTTCAAAGTGTGGGGGGATTAAGTTTCCTAAACTTCGTTATATTGTTGGAGATAAATCGATCTGTGTTTTAGAATTAAAGGGCAAGGGGTGGACAAGGGTTGACTTGGTTCTATCCTACTACTACAGTTAATCCTTGAATGGCTCAGAAAAGTTCTATAAATTCAACCCTGGTCGGATGACCTGGGGCTTCAGGTCATTCAGTACACTCTACGGATGGTCTTTCCTGTGTCATTCCTATAAAAGAAAGGAAGACACGAGTTAGAGGTTTAATTCTTGAAAAGAGGACATATTGCTTCCCTAGGTACTCTAAAGGTTTATCTACCCTAGGTCTCAATGCAAGGGATTTGTTCCGTGAAATTTTTCTCTGATACCATATGTGACATTCTAAGTGTTAACTAAGATAAATGGGTGTCAGATACAGATTCAGAATAACGAGTGCATGACAAACTTTATGGAGCGGAATCAAACCATAATAAATCCCTTATAAATTTATATAACGTTCCAAATAAATACATAAACGGAGGCCAGAAGTGGCTACAAAATACAAAACATAAGGGCAACTTCTTTCACTATGCTACTAAATTCATTAGAGGTAGGAATATTCATGCACTCAGACTTTTGAATCTACGGGATCCTCAAAGACTTCTAAGGGTAGGTCTGCGTACGGTTCCTCATTTTCTTCCTCATCTAGGGGGGTATAGAAAGAGTGAGTTCCATATTCTCAGTAAGGAAAACAATATTAATTTAACATCGTAAGATTTCAAAAGTTTATTATTTTATCTTACCGTTTAGCTTCCTTATTTACCTATCTCAACTTTATGAAAACCATTTGTTTGAATACGAAAATGGTACGTTAGTATAGAAGATCAAATATACATCATACTAGATAATAGAGAAAATCAAATATATCATGAAATGCACATATTTTTCCTGTCATACTTTGTGAAGTCGTTACAAACTTCCATCTTTGAGGGCAAATATAGATTTTCAACTACCCAAATGGAATGACCCGATCAGACATAGATACGACAATTTGCTCATGTCAACTTCCGGCTGGCCAAACCATAGTACGATCTATGATCACGGCCGCACCAACCATAGTGGTCCTAACATATATCTATAGTCATGACATTATTTAATCGCGGGTGACCCCTATAGATAGTGAGATACCACTCTTGTTAGAGAGCATGCCTTTATCTACTGGGAGCAGTCCTCTTATGTCTTTCTAGACCAGATAGGGGAGGGAAAAATAGATACCCTGAAGGGCAAAGGGAAAAGATACCCCTCGGAGAATTATGCTCAGCAGATATTGACTCAATCTTACAATTGATGCTTTGAGGTATAGGTTCAACGGGATCTAGAAAACTTAAGATTGGTTCCAATAATGAATTCTCAACATCTTGTTACTGACATTCCTCATTGTTTTCTTTCTTCCTCTAAATGGCAGTGTGGGAATAAAATAGTTAATTCTCAAAGAAAGAAACATCCATAGAATGATAATATCTCCTTATGATCGGGGAATAACACTTGTATCCTTTCTGATTTGACAAGTATCCTAAAAATATACATTGAATAGCACTGGAATCAAGTTCTCTACATTTATGACGATAGATATGGATAAAAGTATAATAACAAAATATTTTTTGTTGACTACAATTTTCAGTTATTCTATTAGTTGAGATATTCAAGAAAGAATAAGACGGAGAAAGTCATTATCCAGTTTATCCCAAATTAAGAATCTTCCTCAATTTCTAACAATACTGGTGAGTTACTGTTACTTTATGGTTTATCTGATGATATGGATAAACTTATTGCTCTTAGAAAATGAGTCAGGTTTTGTACTAAGCATCCTATGTCTAACTTTGTTTCTATGACTTTATCTTATTTGTTTCCTCTGTGTCTATTCCATAAGATTGGAGAAAAACTCTACAGGATCCCAAATGAAAAGAAGTCATGATTGAAGAAATAAAAATTTTGGCAAAGAATGAAACCCAAGATCTTGTTTCACCTCCACTGAGAAAAAAGATAATATTGAATTCTTTAATCAGAATTTTCTCCAAATTAATCAGCTCTTCTATGAAATCACCAATAACAATTTTTTTTTTGAAATATAAAATCATCAATAACAATTATGTCATCAACATACACTACTACAAAAGATAATTTACTGCGGTTTGATGTCTTTACAAATAGTGTATGGTCAACTTGACATTAGAAATATTCATGTTGTTGTACTACTCTTGTGAATCTTCCGAACCAAACTCTTTTAGATTGCTTAAGACCATACAATGACCATTTTAATTTTTAAACTAGATATCTCACAACTAGAGCTCCAAATCCAGGAAGGATCTTCAAATACGCATTTTCAAATAGATCTCCATTCAGGAATATATTCTTCACATCTACCTAGAATAAGGACCAATCCAAATTTGCAGTTAACTACAAGAGAAGGCAGTCGATATTTGGCTTAGCCACTGATGCAAATATCTCTTGTTAGTTGATACCATAAGACTAGATAAATACTTTTGCCACAAATCGTGTTTTATGTCTGTCGATGTTTCTATCATCCTTGTCTTCTACAGTAAAGATCCATTTGCATCCAGCTGGATTTTTTTTCTAGGAGCGATTTTTGTGATTTTCCATGTCTAGTTCTTTTCTAGGGCCCGAATCTCATCATAGATAACTATGATGAATTCCAGGGGTGATACCTTTTGAGCATAGATATGTGAAAAACATCATGTAGACCAGTAAACACTTGAGGTAGAGTAAGGCGGTACACTACGAGTCCAATACAGTCCACAATCCGAAAAGATCCCACATAGTGGGGGCTCAACTTCCCTCTTTTCCCGAACCACCATTTTTCGTTATAGGGAAAAAGCTTAGGGAAGACTTGGTCTCCAATGATGAATTCCAGGGGTCTCCTACGATTATTAGCGTAACTCTTCTGGCAATTTTGGGCAGTAACCAAGTTCCTACGAATGATCGCGACATTCTCAATAGTCTCCTGGATGAAGTCTGATCCCAAATGATGCTGGTTTCCAACTTCGCTCTAACAAGTGGGAGAACGGCAGGGCCTACTGTACAGGGCTCTATATGGAGTCATACAGATGCTGGAATTATAACTGTTATTATAAGTAAATTCACACAGGACAATATACTCATACAAGTTATTGCCAAAGTCAAGGACTTAAGCACGCAACATGTCATCCAACGTCTGGATTGTATGTTTTGATTGACCATCAATTTGGGAATAATAACCAGTGTTGAAGTACAATCCAGACCCAAGAGCTTATTGAAAGCTATCCCAAAATTAGGAGGTGAATCGAGGATCTCAATCGGACACAATGGATGAGGGAACACCATAGAGTCGAACAATTTCATCGACATAAAAGCGGACTAATTTGTTAGTAGAGTTAGTGGTCCTTATGGGTAAGAAATGGGCGGTCTTGGTTAGTCTGTCAACAATGATTCAAATACCATTATGACCGGAATAAATCATGGGTAGTCTGGTGATAAAATCTATCGTTACATGCTCTCATTTTCATTCTAGAATTGGCCCTGTAACAAATCGTCGGGTCTATGGTGTTCTGCCTTAATTTTCTAGAAAGTAAGGCATCGAGAGACATAGTTGACAATGTCCTTTTTGGTGATTTCCTAATCTATGGACTGAACATCCCAAATCTTTATGAAAAGATTAGAAAATGCTCATATATGAGCAAGATAGGTACCATTGCCATAGTAGCTGAGGCGGAGCGATTGCATAACATCTACTAACTTCCAATTGGAGGTCATGATTTGGGCCAACACTGCAGACTCATTTCGCCTCAGTGCATCAGTGACTACATTTTCTCTACCAAAATGGTAGATGATCCTGCAGTCATAGTCCTTCAGGAAATCCATCCACCCTCTCTGTCTCATGTTCAACTCTCTCTCCGATAAGATGTACTTTAAGCTTTTGTGGTCAGTGTCAATCTCAAATGTTAGACCAAACAAGTAATGACACAATTTCTTCAAGGCAAAGATAATGGCCGCCAACCCCAGGTCATGAGTATGGTAGTTCCACTCATGGGGTTTCAATTGTTTAGATCCATAAGCGACCGACCACTCTACCATACTGCATCAAAACGCATCCCAAGCCAACATGAGATGCATCACAGTAGACCTGAAATCTTCCAGAGTTGTCAGGGAGGATCAACACCAGAGCAGAGGTAAGACAATTCTTTATTTTCATAAAACTTTCACTACATTCATAATTCCAAACAAATGGTACACCCTTTTGAGTGAGTCAAGTCAACGGAGTAACACTCTCAGAAAATCCATCAATGAATCGCCGATAGTAACCTGCCAAGCCAAGGAAACTACGTACCTCAGCCACATTGGTGGGCAGGTTCTAGTTGATCACTATTTCAACCTTGGCCAGATCCACGAAAACTCGTTCACTTGAAATTACATGACTAAGAAAAGAAACTCGATCCAATCAGAAGGAGCATTTGCTAAGTTTAGCAAATAGTTGATTCTGACAAAGTATCCCAAGCACTTCAGATAGGTGGATTCCATGTTCTTCCAAACTATTGGGGTACATTAGGATGTCATCAATGAACACGATGATGTACTAATCCAATATATGCCGGAAGAACCTGTTCATGAGATCCATGAAGGCGGCAGGGGCATTAGTTAACCCAAATGACATCACCTTAAACTCATACAGACTGTATCTACCCCAAAAAGTAGTATTCAAAATATCTTCTTCCTTGACTCTCAGCTTGTAGTATCCCGATCTGAGATCGATCTTGGAAACGATTGTGGCTCCTTGTAATTGATAGAAAAGGTTATTGATTCAAGGTAGGGAATTTAGCAAATGCTTTTTCTGACAAAGTCTCCCAAGCACTTCAGATAGGTGGACTCCATGTTCTTCCGAACTATTAGGGTACACTAGGATGTCATCAATGAACACGATGATGTACTGATCTAATATATGCCGAAAGAGCCTGTTCATGAGATCCATGAAGGCAGCAGGGGCATTAGTTAACCCAAACGACATCACCTTAAACTCATATAGACCATATCTACACCAAAAAGTAGTCTTCGAAATATCTTCTTCCTTGATTCTCAGCTTATAGTATCTAGATCTGAGATCGATCTTGGAAAAGATCGTGGCTCCTTACAATTGATCGAAAAGGTTATCGATTCAAGGTAGGGGATTTAGCAAATGCTCTTTCTGATAAAGTGTCCCAAACACTTCAAACAGGTGGACTCCATGTTCTTCCAAACTATTGGGGTACACTAGGATATTATCAATGAACATGATGATGTACTGATCCAATATATGCCGGAAGACCCTGTTCATGAGATCCATAAAGGCAGTAGGGGCATTAGTTAACCCAAATGAAATCACCTTAAACTCATACAGACCATATCTATACCAAAAAGTAGTCTTCAAAATATCTTTTTCCTTGACTCTCAGCTTGTAGTATCCCAATTTGAGATCGATCTTGGAAAAGACCGTGGCTCCTTGCAATTGATCGAAAAGGTTATCGATTCAAGGTAGAGGATACTTACTCTTTACTGTTACTCGGTTGAGTTTTCGATAATCCACACACAGTCTGAGGGCGTCATCCTTCTTTTTCACAAATAATACTGAAGTGCCCCAAGGGAAATGACTAGGGTGAATAAATTGGTTGGGTTCCAGGTAGTAGTTCAATAGAAAATTCTACCTCTCGGGGGGAAGGTAGACCAAATAGTTCGATGGAAAAATTTTATGCAAAGTTGCAAACAATGGGAATGGAATCCACAACAAGATTAACATCCATATTACTATTTATTCAATTGTTAAGGAGAAAATAATAGAAAATAGATTTTTATTTCTTTTTCGAGGATCGTAATGTTACAACTTTACTTTCACAATCAATAATTGCTCTATATTTTTCTAATCAATCCATTCCTAAAATAATGTCAAACCCTGAGAAATCTAAGAGTATTAAGTCTACAAATACTTTTATTTTTGAATCTTTTATCTTATAATTTTTATATATGCAGTGAGCTTTTAGTAATCCCCTAGAGCGAGTCTCTACAGTTAATATTTCTTTTAAAGGTTCAAGCCTAATATCAAATTTATAAGCAAATACACAGAGATAAAAGAGTGAGTAGCACCTGTATCGATCAAAGCTTTAGCCGAAGTATTATGAAATAAAAAACATACTCTGGATAAGGACAGGAGTGGGGAGGGCACCGGGTTCATCTAGGTTGCACACATGACCCTAGGCTATAAGTCTGGCCACGTCCTTCAGCCGCTGAGGGCAATATTTTATCAAATGTTGGGTTCTTTCACACTGATAGCACGTGTGATTAATACACCGACAGGATAAATCCCTGAGCCTGCGACCACAATGCTGACATGGTTGGGAAAGTCGGGCAGACTTCCCAATAGGTGGAGGTAGGGCAGGGGGAAGGACAACTCAAGTTCGTTTATCGGGATGGCTACTCATTAGGTTGTACAATCTTTTTTTGGGTTTTTGGGGTTGTTGTTGTTGGGTACGGACTCGGGAAATGCGTTAGTTCTTGGCCGAGATGAGGTCTTCAGCCAACTAGGCATGTTTTAACACCTCTGCATACGAGCTGGTTCTTAGCATCAGAACCCAGTCATAAATATTGACAAGAAGACCTTTTAGAAACTTTCTAACTTTACGACTTTCGGGAGTGACCATTAGAGGGGCAAACCTAGACAGTTGCACAAATCGGGCTGCATATTGGGCAACCGTCAGATTTTTTTGGCGGAGGTCTAAAATTTCTTCTCCTTCTTTTCTCGAACATAGGCTAGAAAAGAGTTATCAAAGAATGCATCCATGAAAATTTTTTAGGTGGTAGGGGTAGGCAGGACTTCCTTCTTAGGTTGCTATCAGAGTTCTGCTTCACTGTTCAACATAATGGCTGCTAGGGGGACTTTTTGTTTTTTGGTTAGGTCTAAGATAGAGAAATACTTCTTTATCTGTAGGATCTCGACTTTGGCTACTAAGGGGTCAGGGCCACCTTCAAAGTGTGGCAGGTTAAGTTTCCTAAACTTCGCTATGTTGTGAGATATGGATCTCTCAATTATTCGGTACTCCAGAGCAAGGTGTTGGCAAGGGTTGGCTAGGTTTTATCCTACAGTGGCGGTCAACCCTTGGATATCTCAGAAGAGTTCGGTAAACTCGGCCCTGCTTGAATGGTCCTGGGCCTCAGGTCTGTTGGTACATTCTGCAAAAAAAAGACACGAGTTGGTGGTATAATTTAGAAAAGATGACTTATTTTCCTATATATCTTAAGGGTCTTTCTACCTACGACCTCAGTTGTAAGGGATTTGATTCATGTAACTGCTCTGATACAATCTATAACATCCCAAATGCTAATTAAAGCATGTGAGTGTCAGATACAGAAATAGATTACGAGTACATGACAAATTTTGTATGCAACGGAGTAAATTATTACAAATTCCTTACATAATATATAAGTTCCAATTACACATATATATAAGTGAGGCCAGAAGTAATAACAAAACACAAAATATCAAAATATGAAAAGGGTCACTTCCATCATTATGCTATTTGACTCATCAGATTGTGGAAATAATCATGCACTCAAGGTTTATTGATCCAGGGGATCCTCATAGACTTTAAGGGGTAAGTCAGTGGACGGTTCCTCACTATCTTCCTCATATGTGGAGGGGGCATATAAAGAGTGAGTTTTATATACTCAATAAGGAAAACATTATTTAAATAATATCATAAGATTTAAAAGGTAAATAATTAGATCATAAATACTTACTATTAGGTCATGTCAGAGTCCTATCTTACCTTATGAAAATAATTTATTTATTAAAGAAACATTATTTTGGAGTCACGTCAATTAGAATCAAACATCATACTCAACAATAGAGAAAATCAAATAAATCATGAAGTGCTTAGATTTTTCATGTCATGCTTCGTGAAGTCATTCCGACTTCCATCTCTGAGGGCAGATACAGATTTTCAACTGCCAATGTGGAATGACCATATTAGATACAGATAATGATAATTTGCTCAAGCACATTTATGGCTTGCCAAATCATGGTATGACTATGATCACAACCGTACCGACCATAGTGGTCATATCAGATATTCTATAGCCACGATAGAACTTAGCTAAAGGTGACCCCTAACAGATATTTGCATTACCACTCTCGTCAGAGGATACGCCGTCATTCACAGGGAGTGGTCCTCTCATGTCTTTCTAGACCAAATGGGGGAAGGAGAAACAAATACCCTTTAAACATAAAAAAACTAACAAGATACTTGATATATTATGCATATCAATACATATACATACATATTTCAAACCATTCAAGCTTCATTCCACTTCTCTTTTATTTTATTTTATTTATAATTTCCAGACAATATTACTGGTTTCATATTATTTTATTTACATGCAAATCATCAAGTGCCTATAAATCACATAGTATACTTGAAATCAAGAACATTTCACTTTATTAGAACTACTAAATATAAAATATGCAAACCACACAAAATCACATATTCATTATTTTAATTTTTTTAAAAATACTCGAGATATTTAAAGAAATACTAAATTCCTTACTGGAACCTCAAAGTTTTTCTACACTGTTCTTCTTCTCCTCTCTTTCTCTCTCTAGATCACTCTCTCTCTAAACTCTTGAAAGGTGGAAGATTGAAATAGAAGTTACGAGAAAATTGGAGGAATGGTCCCCATTTATAGAAAATGGGAACCGTTAGATTTGTGCAAAGTGGCAAAATTTGATGACGAGATAGAGTGTTGAATAGAAAATGATGATTTGACGTGGCACGAAAAAAGGGCAAAATTTTTTTCCTCCATCAGTGGCAGCATACCCCAAGCAGTGGCATACCGCCCAAGGAGGGCAGCGACACACTGCTCGAGGTAGTAGTGTGTCTCACTCGGCCGGCGCATATTGCACGCCTAATCTGCAGTGCTGAGCTACCCTGCAACACACAGGGCCCATAGTGCATTGAGGCACCGACGGAGCCTATTGAGCACAGGCCCCAAGTGGGCAAGCCTATCCACG
>NW_019014651.1:222251-237674 GCF_000150535.2 Carica papaya | reverse complement strand
GTGATCCGATCCTTCTGCGGATGATAAGGCTAAAAAAGAAAAACAAGAAACAACTCGAGGTCCCAGAATAGTGCAAGACAATCTGAGGATAGCACACCATAAACACAAACATGGAACTAATGTTATTCAATTCAACATGATGAGATAAAAACTCAAAGTTTAGGTAACACTTTTAGCAAGAAACTAGATCATCACATAGACCAAAAGATATCATAAAGATCTTTATCGTTAATGCAAATTGAAACCGATTACCATATTGCAACAAGTACAACTTGAAATTCTATAATTCAATTTGGGTCTAAAAACCCTCATTTCTTCCCACTCTTCTTCATCCCAGTACCTCCAAATGACCCCTTCTGTTGTGCCTTGGCCTTAAGCTCTTTGAGTGCCTGTTCCAAAATAATCCGCTAAGAATCAGGCATAAACACCATTAAGAGAACAATGGAGTAGCAAGCCTACAAAATCTTACCTTCTCCTCCTCCTTCTTTTTCTGCAGGTTGGCCAAGTCATGCTGCACGGAGGCAAGCGCATTTTAAAATATCAATGTGAAATTACAAAGACACCAACAATGATAGCAAGGATGAAACATGTGGGTCATAGAAAGTAATTAACTCTTGTTTGGTAGTGGGGTGCATATGACCAAGTAATGAAACCGAATGGAGGGAGATGGGCTGTAAAATGTATTACTTTCTTTTGATAAGATAACATAGTAATGGAAACAAGAATAAAATAATTTACTGTCCTTGGATAGGAGCAGGCAAAACAGGGGAGAACAGAAAATTTTAATGTTTAAAAAAATAAAATACCTCATAGAAAGAAAATAAGATGAACAAGAAGAGTATTAAATGTTTAATTTTATAAAGCATAAAGGCTAATTTAATTTAGTGATATAAAACTTCCAGTTTCACTCTCTTCTTCCTTCCATTCACTCTCCATCAAGTTAATGAAGAAGAAGTATATTGGGCCTTTGGGGTAACAAGGGTGAAATGGTCATCCACGTTGCCTTTTTACATCATAAATGTTTCATTCAATTATCTCCCCATCTTCCAAAGGCATCCTAAAGCTACATAATACAAATGATTAATAGAAAGATCCCAAAGTCTTGCAGAATTAAAAAAACTCCGGAGACTTCCTACAAACAGAAACTGATGTTTCCTAGGTCCCAGTGCACGTTATCCAACTAATTGCAAAAACCAATTAAATGGACCGAGCATCCATATCATACTAGACAGTATTAAAAAGGCAAAGCCTGAAAGGACTTGCAAGTTAACAGTTTGCAGAGCTTATGTCCAGATGGAAAAGAGGGTTAAGGTCTACGAGAATCAAAATTACGAACTTTACAATCAGATCATAGAAGCAAAACTTACGGATATTAAACAACTGAATGCATCTCTTGTAATCTTAATTAAAGAGGAAGATGATAGCAAATAACTAAGAAAAGTAATAGTCAAAATTCGAAAACCATTTACTTCCTCGCATTGGAAGACATCCAACTGTATATAATCATCACAAGTACATCAACAAATTACGTCTTAAACGACTTAAAAGAAAGGAACCTTCACATGACGCTTCAAACAAAAGAAAAACCAATCTGTGACTGTCATATCAAATTACCTCATCGTAGTCCTTCTTGTCAGATTTTGGTTGCTTCAGAGGCTTTATTTTCCCTCCTACGTAACGAAAGAGAAAGTAACAGATGAAACTCAAACAATCAATCAGATAAATCAACAGCATCATATATATATATATATATATATGAGCCACATACTTGATCGATTTGAAACATAAAAAAAAAAAAAGCAATACATGGTCTTTAATAGAATAATTGGTTTTAATAACGCAAGCACGAGACAGAACTTACCTTGCTTAGACGACATGGCCGAATTCTAGGGTTAGGGTTTGGTCTGAAACTCGGGGGAGACTGATTGGGAAGACGAGGAAGAAGGAACCCTGACCAAAACACAATAACCTATCGTTTATTAATGAGCTGGCGAGGTTGGGGGGTTAAAATAAAGGGTGGGAGTACCCTCCCGCCCCTATCACTTGTTGCCTAAAAAAATCATAAATTACTAATTTAGGAATTGGATAATAGATTATTTTTAATTTATTTAATTAAACCAAATTCTTATTACAATTTAATTTTTTCACAAATTGTTTTAATAGAAATTGTACATATTTTCATGTGCTATTCGGATAATAAAAAGAACTTAAAAATTATAGTTTTTTTATTTATGACTAGGAATTGAATAAAAAAATAGAAAATTTACTATACAAATTTTTTTTTTTTTTAATGTCTTTTTCAATATATGCTATTATCATCTACATTATTCAAATAAAATAAACTGATTAAATTCATTAAAGTTAATTTTTACTTACCCAAAAAATTTGTTTATCCTGGAATTTTGACTTTTGTATTAACATATTATAAAAACACTTTATTAAGTTTAAATATGCAATTTTGATGAACAAATCTTCTAAGATGTAATTATATCTGACAAGTTGTTTAAAAATTAAAATAGTAATTTACTCAAAAGTTTTTAGAGTTTATTGGACAGATAATACTAAATTTGAACTCAAATTTTGTATTGAAGTTAAATAAAAATAATCTTAATTTCAATTTATATTTTTCTTGAAGTTGGATTTTCTTTTAGTCTGCTCTAATTCTTAATTGTTTTATTAATTTCAATTTTAATTTTATATTTATTTTATGATCTTTTTAGTTTTACAGTCATAAGAGTTAGTATATTTAATTAGTTTATTTTATTTGAAAACATCATTTATGTTGAATTAAATTAAAATACTTTTTCTAAACAAAATTAGTTTCAATCTTTTAGTTTGATTTTCATTTTGAAAATTTTTCATTTTCAATTTTAAGTGAAATTGATACCAAATGAACAGTCTTTACTTATTTTCTTGATTGTCTTTTCCAAATTTTGTGAACAATATAGTATATTTATTTGATGGAGTAAAAATTATTAGTATACCTATTAGAATGACTAAATTGAGTTTGAAAATTATTTAGCTTCACATGCTTTATCCATTTCTTCAATCTACAAAGTTAAAGCTTAAAAATTATTTGATATATAAGTGTTAGAAAATTAGAACTAATTTTAATGCGGCCATAAAACAAGATGCTTACTTTTCTGCCCACCAAGAACAATTTTTAATCGTTGACGCTCTTGAATGCCTATGTTTTCTTCCGGATGCTACTAGAGTTCCAGGTAATCTTCACACCCTAAATTTTAAGTACATTTATAGTTTAACTCAATGTGTGAGAGAGAATGAATGGTAATATATCTTTTCTGGGTGTTATCTTCATCTTTTGTTATTAACATAAGTAATTTTTTCTCCCTTATATGTTCATCAAGAGTCATATCTTTTAACTCAAAAGGGTTTCTCCCTTATATAGTCACGAAGAGTCGTGTCTTTTTACAAATGGTATTTTATGCAACATCTCCCACTCGGTCACACAAAGCCACACTAACTACAATATACTACCACATTAACATATCTCTCATGCTTCACACGGAAAATGGGGCGTGCGACCAAAAAGCAACGCGTAGTGTTATATTAAGTCACTATCTAACTAATACAATACTTGCATATTTATAATACTCATATCATTTGAACATCACCGTTAGCATACACTGTCCCTTTATGCCATAATTGTATTACTTAGTTATATACAAAATATAACTGCCCAGACTTATGTGATGATGTCAGAAAGATTCTTCCTTAGACACTCATGACAATCCATCTCAACTTGATTATTTTCTTAACATACGCTGCTAGACCTTATAGGTCGTGTCCTTTGGAAACATATTAAAGTAGCAATACCAAATCTTGACTTCATGTGATAGCTCCAAGTTGAAAGGTTTTATACAAGGAGGACATGAGAGTCCATAGGTCTCACATAGTGATAAAGTAGAGAATTATTTTGTTACTCCCTATATCGGTCATCATATAGCACATACAATATGATATGTATATCACAACATAACTCTCACTAAGTTGGGCATGTCACTCTTCTATGTCGTATGAATCATAAATCCATATACTACTCAAGTATCTAACTCGAGCCACTTGATCAACATACTCAATGTGTGACTTGACACTCAATATTTGGCTCTAAGGCTAAAGTATGAAGTTGGGTATAATTTATACACGACTTTCTAGACTCTTATCTTAAACATACTAAGTTGACTATAAAATTTTAATATTTTGTTATTAATACAACACAAGTATAAAAAAAATTCATATTGCACATACTTAATGCCAATATGATTTAGTTTCATCATACCCGCTACTCAAGCATTAGGGAGATCATCCGTGTGATAAGATCAATCATAAAATCTGGTGACGTTATTACGTGCCTAATCATGTAATTATGTTCATGAACATTTCATAAGAAAATAACAACTTTTATTTCATAAATGATCAATACACAAAAAATATATGTCCATTACATATCAAATCTCACTCAAAAACTAAACCCTATGCAAACTTAGTCTTTTTATATGACCCCGAAAAATATCTCTAGGTATAGGCTTAGTTAAAGGATCAACAACCATTTTGCCAGTGGATATATACTTAATAGCAATTTTTTTTTTTTATCGTCCTTGAACAAAGTGATAACGCCTCTCAGTATGCTTGGTTTTCCTATAGCATTTAGGATCCTGAGCATATTGGATAGCAGCAGTATTGTCATAATGTATTTCTACAGGTTCATCAATTTTAAGGGTGATGTTGAGATCCTACAGAAAGCTTTTCAATTAAATCGCCTCTTGTACAGTAAGAAAACTAGCAATATACTATGCTTCCATTGTAGATAAAGCAATGCAATCTTATTTTTTACTACACTAAGATATGACACCTCCACCAATGACAAAATATATCTTAAGGTTGACTTAGACTCATCCCAGTCACCACCCTAATCTGCATCTGAATATTCTTTCAACCTTAAGCCCCTCATTGATAACAGAGGACTAGGTCACTTGTACCATGAAGGTATCGTAAGATTCTCTTGACTGGTTGCCAATGAGCAGGATCAGGGTTGTTTTGATAACGACTTACCAAACTAATCATAAAATAAATGTCTGACTGTGTATATAACATGGCATACATCAAATCGCCTATTGCACTAGCATAAAGAACATTGCTCATTTTCTTTTTCTCTTCATCTGTCTTTGGGCATTGGTCAAGACTTAAGGTTATACCATTCTCAATAGGAGTGTCAACGGGTTTACGGTAATACATCCGAAATTGTTTCAAGACTTTCTCAATATATGCTTCCTAGCACAGTCCTAAAAGCTTCTTGGGACGATCTCTCATTATTCCCATGTCGACGACAAACCTGGCTTGACCTATGTCCTTCATCTCAAAATTAAAGGACAACCACTGCTTAGGGGCATTGATCATGTCCATATTGTTTTCAGCCAATAGTATGTCATCAACGTATAAGGAAAGAAACATAATCCCTCACAACGGTTTTTATCTACCATGGACAAGCCAAATGAAGTAATGGCTTCATGGAAATTGAAATACCATTGTTTGAAAGACTGCTTGAGACCATATATAGATTTTTTAAGACAACAAACTTTGTTTTCTTGACTTTTTAAGACAAAACAATGGGCTGATCCATATATATCTCTTCATAAAATGTACCATTAAGGAAAACAGTTTTAATATCTATTTAAAATAACTCCAAGTCCAAATGGGCAACCTATAACACCCTACTTATCACTGTGCTAAAATGATTTGAAAACTCTATTTATTCAGGGCTTTGACCGCCTTAAACTTAATTAATTTATGCTATTTAACATTTATCATGATTCATGATTTTTATTAATTTTTATTTTATTTTATTTTTAAATTAAAAGGAAAATTAGAAAAAATTGGGAAGTAACGAAATGGGGAAAAACCACCCGCAAAAAAAATCCCACTAGAGGGCGGTTTGCCTGCACGGGAATTGTTGCACTCACATGCGTGCACAGTGGCTGCGGGGCTTGTGCATAGTGCGCACGACACATTCGCACACCAGCACAAACGGGATATGCGCACATCGCGCATGTCCCCTCTGACACACGCACGCACATCCCATCCGTGCGCACAGTGCGGGGTCAGGATCTGCGCATGTATCTTGTTGTGCACAGGTAGGCCATCCGCATGTCACCTCGTGCACGGACTGATGTCGTACACTGTGCACGCGTTGTCCACGTAGCAGGCCTACGCAGATAGGCCCTGTGTGCTTGGAGCCTGCGTGCGCGCAAGCTAGCCCCTGCCACCTCGGGTAATGCACCGCCACTGCCTTGGGTGGGGCACCGCCGCCACCAGTGGAAGAGGTCATCCTCTCTCATTTTTCGTGCCAAGAATCTTTTTCTCTTCTTTCTTCACTGGATTTCGTTACTTGTCGCGAATCTAACGGTTCCAAACTTCTGTAAATTGTCCCCTTTCCCTTGCTCTCCATACTTTCATTTCTTTCATTTTTCAAAGGTTTAGAGAGAGATATATATATATAGTAGATTAGTGAGAGAAGAAGAGAAAAAATGGAAAGTGATGAAGAAGAAATCATTGAGGTTTTGGTAAGAAATTTAATATTTCTTTCGACGTCTTAAGGAGTATTTTTAGATAAATAAATTTAATATGAGTGTTATTTTGCCTGTTTTGTATGCCTCTATATTCAAATTAGTCGAATTATTATGGTTTTCGAGTATACTATGTGAATTATAGACACTTGATTAATTTGCATGTAATAAATGTAATACGTAATCCTTAATAGTAAAAGTAAAAAGAAAAGAAAAAGAGAAAAGTGGAATGAAGCCTATATGGTCCGAAATGTATCTGTATTGACATGCGTATTGCATCAAGTATCTCGTTAGACTTTTTATCTCTGAAGGGTATCTGTTCCCCTTACCCTTCGGGGTATCTATTTTCCCCTCCCCTATCTGGTCTAGAAAGATATAAGAGGATTGCTCCCAGTAGATGATGACGTACACTCTGATGAGAATGGTATCGCACTATCTGTAGGGGTCATCCGTGGCTAAATAATATTGTGACTATAGATATCTATTAGAACCACTATGGTTGGTGCTACCATGGTCATAGATCGTACCATGGTTTGGCCAGCCAGAAATGGGCTTGAGCAAATTGTCGTATTTGTATTTGATTTGCTCATTCCACTTGGGTAGTTAAAAATCTGTATCTACCCTTAAAGATGGAAGTTTGTAACTACTTCGCGAAGTATGACACAAAAAATCTGTGTATTTCATGATTTGTTTGATTTTTTCTATTATTTGGCATGATATATATATGATCTTCTGTGCTAACGCCATTTTTGTATTCAAATAAATGGTTTTCATAATGGTAAGATATGTAAAAAAAGAAGCTAAACGGTAAGATAAAATAATAAACTGTTGAAATCTTACGATGTTAATTTAATATTGTTTTTCTTACTGAGAATATGGAACTCACTCTTTCCACGCCCCTCCCCTATATGAGGAAAAAAATGAGGAACCACAGGCAGAGCTACTCTTTAAAGTCTATGAGGATTCCGTGGATCCACAAGTCTGAGTGTATGACTATTTCCGTACTCTAATGAATCCAGTAGCATAGTGAAAGAAGTGGCCCTTATGTTTTGTATTTTGTAGCCACATCTAATCCCAGTTTATATATGTATTTAGAACATTATATATATTTGTAAGGGATTTGTTATGATTTGATTTCGCCGCATAAATTTTATCATGCACTCTTTATTCTGAATCTGTATCTAACTTCTATTTGCGTTAATTAGCACTTGGGATGTCACACAATCAGGACTAGAAGGAGGCTAATAGAGCCAAATTTCACCATAGGAGAAAAAGTCTCTTTATAGTCTATACCCTCAATTTAAGTAAAACTTTTAGCCACTAGTTGTGCCTTAAAATTTTCAATTGATGCATCTAATCCACATTTTATCTTGAAAACCCACTTGTTTCTAATTGATTTATGTTGAGGCAGGAAATCAACTAGTTTTCAAACCTTATTTCTCATAATTGAGTCCATTTCATCCCTCATGGCATTAATCCACTCTATAATATTTAATGAATTCATAGCCTTGTTAAAGGAGGTGGGTTCCTCAATTTCTAAAAGAGTGCAAAAGAAAATTTCTCCTTCAATTTAGAAATATCGTTAGGGAATTTTTTCATGCTCACTTATTCAAATTTTAGGACCTTCATCACCTGCGTGACTAGATGATAAATCTCTCTCACTGTCCCTTGTTGGCATGGGATTTAAAACTTGAGGATTAACCCATGTTCTAAGCTCGGATCTTGAGGACTAACCACATTTTTCGGTGGATTATCATTTGTAGGCAAGTTTCCACCATTTAGAATGGTAGGGTCACTCCCACTATCTCTTTCATTTGGTGGAATATTACAATCCTTGGTGACTTGTAGGTTCTCAATACCTCTCTCTCACCAATAGATAGTTGTATGTCCTTTTGTAACTCATATAGTTCAATATTCTCTTTTATTTCACTAATGCTTAGGAACTCATCCTCAAGAAAATCAACATTGCAAGAGTTAATTTTGGTCATGCCACAATTCGGGTGTTCTTTAAATATTATCTATCTTTTCTAATGTTTAAGATATTTGATGAATACCATATTAGTTGCTCTTGGACCTAGTTTTTCGTGCTTGTTGGTTGGGTTATGAACAGAACCTACCGACTCCAAGGATGTAAATGATCCAAAATGGGCTTCTTGCCATTCCATAACCTATATAGAGTGACGGGTACACTTTTACTTGGTATACGGTTAAGGATGTAGGTTGCCGTAAGTAACACATCTCTCCAAAAATTATTAGAGAGGTTGGCATATGCCATCATCAATCTAACCATGTCTAGTAATGTACGATTCCTTCCCTCTGCAATACCATTTTCTTGCGAAGTATGGGAAATTATAAATTGCCTATATATACCTTTTTTCTCACAATATTTTTGAACATATTAGAAAGATAGTCACAACCACGATCGGTTCGAAGAGTTTTTACTTTTTGATCCATTTGATTTTTCACTTCTGTTACAAAATGTTTGAACATATCTAGTGTTTCATAGCACTGAAAAATTATATACACATACCTATATCGTGAATGACTATCTATAAAAGTGAGAAAGTATATGGCACCATGACGTGCTTTGATATTTAGAGGCCTGCAAATATCAGAATGGACTTGACTCCCTTGAAGCCTTACCAAAAGGCTTCTTACTCACTTTACCCGCTAAGCATGACTCACATTTAGGCAACTTAACCTTAGTAAGTCGGTCTAAAAGACTTTCTTTAGCCAATTTACTCATTTGGTCTTGGCTAATATGATCAAGTCTAACATGCCACTTAACAGATTCAGAATCACAATCAGAGTGAGAAACATAAGCAAGCATAAAATTATTATATATATTATCATCCAAGTTAAGAATAAAGAAATTGTTTCTTAAAGACCCATGACAAAATACATCGCCATGATATAAATGGTCTAAAGTACTAGGGTTAAAGTTAAAAGAAAAACTCAATCTCAATAAAAAAACAACTGAAAGTAAACAACATCGCACTCCGGGTGCATAGAGAGTATCATGAAGGAGTAAAGTATTTCCTCCACGTAGCTTGAGCTGGTATGTTCCAATTCCAAGGACATCTTCTTTGCTACCATTGCCTGATACAACAGTTTGCGAACCCACAGGGACACGATGGTAGTCCATGAATCCAGCTCGATTTTAAACTATATGTTTGCTTGCTCTTGTGTCTAAAATCCAATTAGGAAAAGAATTAGCAACTAATGCATGAGAACAAATAAATAAATCAAGAGGCAAAATAGAGAAAGGTACCTTCTTCGGCTCAGAACAATCATGAGCAAAGTGATCCTTGTTATTGCAATTGTAGCACTTCATACGCACTATATTTTTTTCTCTATGGCCCTTAACCTTATGTTGTTTGGCCACACCACTCTTAGGTTTATTGACTTGAGAAGGGCGTCGATTAGGTTTCTTAAATTTCTTGGCACAATTAGGTTTTTTACCTTAGGTCTGACCCCATGGGCAACAAATGCCACATTGGAAGGATTAAGTGCCTTTTGACGCTCAATCTCTATCTCAATGTCCCTAGAAATTTTAGAGAAAATATTGATGTGTTTACTATGAACCATCAGGAGTTTAAATTTTTTCCAACATTCAAGTTCATCTGGAAGTGAATGAATCACATTCAGAACCTGCTCTTGATCTCTTATGTCACGTTCTCTAGCCTTAAGGTCATGAACCATAACACTCATGACATGTAAGTGTTCAACTATACTATACTTTGGATCCATTTCATACTTCATCCACTTTAAATCCAAGGCAAGGAGCCTTATTGTGAATGTCTGGACATAAGTGATCTTAAGCTTATCCCACATATCCTTTGTGACATCCCAAATGCAAATTAAGGCATAAGGGTACCAAATACAGAAATAGATTACGATTGCATAATAATTAATTATATGCAGTAGAGCAAATTATTACAAATTCCTTACAAAGTATATGAGTTCTAATTACACATATAACTGAGGCCAATGACAACAAAATATCAAAATATCAAAATACAAAAAGGGCCACTGCTTTCACTATGTGAATGGACTCATCAAAATGCGAGACAAGTTATGCACTCAAAGTTTGAGGATCCACAGGATCCTCATAGACTTCAAAGGGGAGGTCAGCGATCGGTTTCTCATTATCTTTCTCATCTGGGGGGTATAGAAAGAGGTGAGTTTCATATACTCTGTAAAGAAAATAATATTTAAATAACATCGTAAGATTTTAAAAGTGAATAATTATGTCATCAATACTTACCATCAGAAGTCACATTAGGGGCCTTTCTTAATTTATGAAAATAATTTGTTTATTAAAAAAAATCAGATCCATCATATCAGGGTCATATCAATCAAATCAATCATGCTGATAATAGAGAAGATAAAATAAATCATGATATGCACATAATTTTATATCATACTTTGCGAAGTCATTCCGACTTCCATTTACTGAGGGTAGTAAGGATTTTTGACTACTTATATGGAATGACCAGTTTAGTTATAACAGCAACTTGCGACTTACCAAACCATGACATGATCTATGACCATGGTTGTGTCAACCATAGTGATCCTATAAGTAAAACTATGGCCACGACTGTACTTCGCCAAGGGTGACCCCTACAATAATGTCACGTCACCACTCTCGTCAGTGGGTACACCATCATCCACAGGGAGTGCTCCTCTCACATCTTTTCAAATCAAGTGGGAGAGGAAGAAAACTTGAACCCCTTAGAGATAAAAACCCTAACAAAACACTTTATCAATTATGCAAGTCAATACAGATACATGTTTCTCATACCATTTCATGCTTTAATCATCTTCTCACATTTCAATATTTGATCTAAAAAATTATATTATTTAAATCACATGTAAATTATGAAGTTCATACACGATCATATAATATGCATTATCAAGTAAAATTTACTTTGTTTAGACATTTAAATATGATCATGCAAATCATAAATTCAAACTTCATAATTTAGCTCTAGAAATGCTTCTTAGGATGTTTAAAAGTAATACTAAATTCTTTTCCGAAACCTCGAAGCTTTTCCTACACCTTTCTTCTTCTTATCCTCTCCCTCTCTCTCTAGATCAATTCCTCTCTGTCTAAGCTCTTAAAGGATAAAAGAATGAAATAGAAGTGATGAGGAAATAGTGAAGGGAGGGTCCCTATTTATAGAAAATGAGGACCATCAGATTTGCACTCAGTGGCAAAATTTAGTGAGGAGAGAGAAAGTCAATGGGAAAAGAAGTGGTCTGACGACTGATGGATGTGACTGACAGAAGGATGACGTGATGTGATGGCGATGCGCGGCGCCCAAGGGGGTAGTGGGCACAACTCGGGGTAGTAGCACATTGCCATAATCGGCCACACGCTGCAGGCCTAGCTTGCCATGCACGTATGACCTACAGTGCATGGGATGCTACGTTCAAACCTCCCGCGCGGGCCTAATGCACAAATAGCGCGTGCATAGGACACACAGAGCCGTGCCTGTCGGTGCGAGATAGGACACGCGGGAACTGTGCCTGTCGGGGCGCGATGGGATGTACACGTACTGTACTTGTCGGTGCTAGATGAGACGCGCACGAATTGCACCCGTCTAAGCATGATGGGAAGCACGCATAGGCCGAGCCTCGTGTCCCCTACGACAGGACGTATGCATCCCGTGCTGGCCGCGAACGCGCACGCATGAGACGCATACGATGCCCGCGCGAGCGAGTCCCTTCTTGCGGGCATTTTCCCATGGGATTTTTGCCCTTTTCTCTGCCTTTTCTCCTGAAAATTTATTTTTGAATAAAAAATTACAAGATAAAATTTTCTATGACAAAATAATAAAAATAATAAAAATATAAATTTTAAGAATTATTTAAATGAATTAAAAATACGAATTTAATTTACGAATTATAATATTTTATTATAATTAAAATTACGAAATAATTAAAGGGTTTAAGCGGCCTTATGGCCCGAATAAATAGGGGTTTACATTACAAACTATGATGGATTTGGTGTTTTCTTTAACAAATAAAATTATTTTCGTAAAATAAGAAAGGACCCTGATGTGACCTGTTGGTAAGTGTTGATGACATAATTATTCACTTATAAAATCTTATGATGTTATTTAAATATTTTTTTCCTTACTGAGTATATGGAACTCAACCCTTTCCATGCCCCTAGATGAGGAAGATAGTGAGGAATCGATCGCTGACCTATCCCTTGAAGTCTATAAGGATCCAGTGGATCCACAAACCTTGAGTGCATGACTTGTCCCATACTCTGATGAGTCCATTCACATAATGAAAGAAGTTGCCCTTTTTGTATTTTTCATATTTTGTATTTTGTTGCCACTTCTTACCTTAGTTATATATGTGTAATATGAACCATATATTTGGTAAGACATTTGTAATAATTTGCCTCGCTGCATATAATTATTTATCATGCACTCGTAATCTGTTACTGTATCTTGCACCCTTATGCTTTAATTAGCACGGGAGATGTCACAGATGGTATTAGAGTAGTTACGCGGACCAAATCCCTTACAACTGAGGTTGTAGGTAGAAAGACCCTTAAGATATCTAGAAAGATAAGTCATCTTTTCTAAAACAAACTAGACCACCAACTCGTGTCTTCATTTTCTTTTATAGGAATGACACAATGAAGGCTTTCAATAGAACATACCGAAAGACCCGAGGCCAATGATCATCAGACTAGGGTCGAGTTCATCGAACTCTTCTGAGTTATCCAAGGATTCACCGCAGCTGTAGGACAAAACCAAACCAACCCTTGTCAGCACCCTGCCCCAAAATAGAGAACAATTGAAAGGTTTATCTCTCACAATATAGCAGGGTTTAGGAAACTTAACTTGCCACACTTTGAAGGTGGCCCAGATCGCTTAGTAGCCAAAGTCTTGATCCTGCAGATAGAGAATCTTTTCTCTATTCTAGACCTAACCAAATAACAAAAAGTCCACTTAGCAGCCTTTATGCTGATTGGTGAAGTAAAACATTGATGCATTGCTCGAGTCCGCATCCAACAACAATAACTCCAATAACCCACAAGATAATTGTTCAACCCAGTAAGTAGCCCCGATAAACGAACCTGAATTGCCTTTCCCCCTGCTCTACCTCTACCTACTAGATAGTCTGCCCGACCTTCTTAACCATGTCAGCATTATGGTCACTTGCATGGTGAATTACCTTGTCGGCATATCAATCACGCTTGCTATCAGTGCAGAAGCACCCAACAGTTTATAAAAGATTGCCCTCAACGGCTGAAGGACATGGCCAGACCTATAGTCCAGTGTCATGTGTACCACCTAGATGAACCCGATGCCCTCCCCACTCTTGTCCTTATCTAGGGCATGCTTTCTATTCATGATACTTGTGCCAGAGCTTTGATCGATACAGGTGGTACTCACTATTTTATCTCTTGTGCATTTGCTTGTAAATTAGATATTAGGCCCGAACCTTTAAAAGAAATATTAACTGTAGAGACTCCCTCTAGGGGATTATTAGAAGCTTATTGCGTGAATAAAAATTATAAGATAAAATCTTTAGAAATAGAAATATTTGTAGACTTAGTGCTCTTAGATTTCTCAAGATTTAAGGTTATTTTAGGAATGGATTGGTTAGAAAAATATAGAGCAATTATTAATTGTGAAAGTAAAGGTGTAACCTTGCGAACCCCGAAAAAGAAATAAAATCTATTTTGCTCTCTAACAATTGAATAAACAGGAATATATATAGATGTTGATTCTGCTGTGTATTCCATTCCCATTGTTTGCAACTTTTTGAGAGTTTTTCCGGTTGAACTACCTGGTTTACCTCCCCTGTGGGAGATAAAGTTTTCTATCGACTTGTTTCCTATAACACAAATAATCTCAAAACTTGCCTATCGCATGAGTCATGTTGAACTCGTAGAACTAAAAAACCAGCTTTTTGAGCTTCTTGACCAGAAGCTTATTCGCCCTAGTCACTCCCCTTGGGGCGCTCCGGTGTCATTTGTGAAAAAGAAGGACAGTTCCCTCAGACTATGTATAGACTACTGAGAACTCAACTAAGTAATAATAAAGAGTAAGTGTCCTCTACCTCATATCGACGATCTTTTCGATCAGTTGCAAGTAGCCACGGTCTTTTCCAAGATCGACCTTAGATTAGTGTACTACCAGTTGAGAGTTAGAGAAAAATATATTTCGAAAACCATTTTTCGGTATAGATACAACATGTACGAGTTCAAAGTTATGTCGTTCGGGTTAACTAATGCCACTGCTACCTTCATGGATCTCATTAAAAGGATTTTTTAGCATGCACTGGATCAGTACGTCATGATATTCACTAATGATATCCTAGTGTACTATAAGAACCCAAAGGATCATGCAGTCCACTTGTCTGAAGTGCTGAGGACACTTTGTTGGAACCAACTATTTGTTAAACTCAGTAAATGCTCTTTTTGGTTGGATTGAGTCTTATTTCTTGGTCATGTGATTACAAGTGAAGGATTTTTCATGGATCCAGCCAAGGTTGAAATATTGATCAACTGGAACCTGCCCCCAATGTAGCTAAGGTACGTTGTTTTCTTGGCTTGAAAGGTTACTACTAACGATTCATTGATGAATTTTTTAAGACTGTCACTCTATTGACTTGACTCATGTGAAAGTGTGTATCTTTTGTCTGGGATTATGAATGTGGCGAAAACTTTATGGAATTGAAGCACTGTCTTACCTCTACTCTGGTGTTGATCCTCCCCAACAAACATTAGAAGATTCTAGGTTTATTATGATGCATCTCATATTGGTTTGGGATGCATTTTGATGTAGCATTGTAGAGTGGTCGCTTA
>NW_019014651.1:199122-216123 GCF_000150535.2 Carica papaya | reverse complement strand
TGGCACATCAATGCCCTTTACTGTTGGTTTTTGATCACCCATGTGCATTTCATATTTCCAAACATAATCCTTAAGCATGCATAAACATCACACTTATATATCTAAAAAAACTTACATCAAAATATGAAATTTATAACCAATTTAAATCATTTTTGATGCAAGTATAGTCACAAAAGATGCTCTGATAAAAGAAGAAGACACACTAACTTACTCAAAGGAAACATGCGATGCCACGATGAACGAGGACCAATCGGAAAACAAGTACAATTACCAATCGGACCAATCACATGAAGCTGGCCCCAAAAACTCTAAGGTGTTTTCAACTTGTTAATGCATGAATGGGTGAGCAACAAGATCACCCATGAAACCCAATAAAAGGCCCAAGGCACAAAAAAATAATGGAAGACACGTGACCTACCTTTGGCATAGGTACAATGGTTCCCACGGATATGTGAGCGCACTAACACATGCGTGAACACTTCCTGCGTAACCATGGCACACCAAGCATGCAAGAGAACTCTGTATACCTTACGTGTGTGTAAGCTCCCTCACATGCTTGCGAGTTGCACGCCCATGTGCACAACAACACCCACACACAAGGCCAACTGGCCCCACACATAGGACAAGTTGCATGTGTGTTGGCCCAGATGGCTAGACACATGCCCAACATGCTGCCAAGCCAAACATGAGCCCAATAGGCCTGTGCCCAGGGTGCCGACTCAACACGCAAGCCTGCACCACGTGACCTGCGTGTTGCTCCTTAGCCAGGCCTATGCACTCCACTCGACCTGCTCCCAACTGACTCTCCAATTCTTTGAGTCTTTCTTGTACTCCACCTCTTCCTATTTCACATGTCTAAATTAATTTCCCCATGTGTTTTATATGGAAAACACATGGGATCATTCCACCAATTTTTAAAATAATTTTTATGTTTATTTTAATGTAAATTCTACCCCATAAGTTTTTTGAATTACTTAAATTCAATTCTAGATTGGGATAAAATATTATTTTATTAATTTTTAAGTGTTTGTAACCATTTAGAACTATCCCAGAAAAAGCCTATATAAAGGCCTTTCCTCATAGGTTGTAATGTAACACCCTCCCTATCACTGCGCTAAAATGATTTAGAAACTCTATTCATTCGGGCCATTGGTTGCCTTAAATTTAAACTAATTTACTTTGCCCTCGAGATCCGTGATTTTAATCTATTTTTATTTTTAATATTTTATTTATTTCACTAATTTTATTTTTATTTTATTTTAAATTATTTCAAACTAAAAATTTAGGACAAAATAGAAAAATGGAAAAACGGGAGAAAACTTACTCCCAAAAAAAATCTCGCGAGAAAACGATTACCTGCATGGGTGCTTGGTACTGTGCGCGTGCACATGCGCACACAGTGACCATGGGGCATGTACACAACACACACATCCCCTCCGCACGCACGCACACATAGGACGTGCGCACAATACGCATGTCCCCTCCACGCGCACAGCGTAAGGTCAGAACCTGCGCACGCAGGCGGGTCGTCCGCGCATCACTTGGCACATGAACTGGCATCGCACACACAATCTATAGAGCAGTCTTGCTGGGACAAGCCTTTTGCACTTGGGGCTAGCGTGCGCAACGCTCAATGCGCCTAGGCCCTGCGCATGCAGCTGTAGGCCTGTGCACCTGCAGACTAGCCTACAGTGTGCCTGCTGGGCTCTACCACCTGGGGCAATACTCTGCCGCTGCCTTGGGTGGCGCACCGCACTTCTAGTGGAGGAACATTTTTTCCCTCATTTTTCATGCCAATATTCTTTTTTTCCTCTCTCTTCACCAGATTTTGCCACTTGGCGCGAATCCAACGGTTCTGAAATTCTATAAATTGTCATCTCCTTCCCTTCCTCTCCACACTTCTATTTCTTTTATTTTTTAAAGGTTTAGAGAGTGAAAGAGAGAGAGTAAATTAGAGAGAGAAGAAGAGAAAGATAGGAAAAATAGTGAAGAAGAAAATATCGAGATTCCGGTAAGGAATTTAGTATTAATTTCGACATCTTAAGGAGTATTTTTAGATAAACAAATTTAATATGATAGTTATTTTTCCTATTTTGCGCGTTTCTATATTCAAATGAGTCGAATTGTTCTGATTTTAAAGCATGCTATGTGATTTACTGACACTTGATGAATTTGTATGTAATAAATGTAATATGTAGTCCTTAGTAATAAAAGTAAAATAAAAAAAAAGTAAGAGAGAAAAGTGGAATGAAGTTTGTATGGTTCGAAGTGTATCTGTATTGACATGCACATTGTATCAAGTGTCTCGTTAGGCTTTTTATCTCTTAAGGGTATCTGTTCCCCTTACCCTTCAGTTATCTATTTTTTCCTCCCTTATTTGGTCTGGAAAGACGTAAGAAGACTGCTCCCAGTGGATGACGGTGTGCCCTTTGACGAGAGTGGTATTGCACCATCTGTAGGGGTCATTCATGGCTAAGTAATGTTGTGACCATGACTATTTGTTAGGACCACTATGGTTGGTACGGTCGTGGTCATAGATCGTACCATGGTTTGGCCAACCAGAAATGGGCATGAGCAATATGCCATATCTGTATCTGATATGGTCATTCCACCTAGGCAGTTGGAAATCTATATCTGTATTTGCCATCAAAGATGGAAGTTTGTGACATTCGTGAAGCATGACACGAAAAATCTTTGTTTTCATGATTTATTTGATTTTCTCTATTATTTAGCATGATATATATATTTAATTTTATGTGCTAACGTACTATTTTGATATTTAAATAAATGTTTTTTCTAATGATGGGTTAGGTAAATGAGGAAGCTAAATTGTAAGAAAAATAATAAACTTTTGAAATCTTAAGATGTTAATTTAATACTGTTTTTCTTACTGAGTATATGGAACTCACTCTTTTCATCCACCCCAAATGAGGAAGAAAATGAGGAACTGCAGGCAAATCTACCCTTGAAAATCTATGAGGATCTCGTGGATCCACAAGTCTAAGTGCATGTCTATTCCTACACGTTGATTAATTCTAGTAGCATAGTGAAAGAAGTGGTCCTTATGTTTTGTATTTTGTATCCACTTCTAGTCTCAGTGATGTATGTATTTCGAACAATATATATGTATCTATAAGGGATTTGTTAAGGTTTGATTCTACTCCATAAATATTATCATGCACTCATTATTCTGAATCTATATTTGGCACCCATTTGCCTTAATTAGCACTTGAAATGTCACATATAAACACACTTGAGTTGAGAATAAAATCAAAGCTTCGACTTTTTCTTCAATTAGTAGTTTGCTAATTGTTTTATTAGCCTCTTGAAGTTCTTTAAGAAGCAGGAGTCTTTAGAAGTTTTATTGAGCCAAGAAGTAGAGATCAACTTATCGGAATGTGACACCCCACACCTTTGTGCTTCATGTGGTATTAAGACTCCATTTTATTCGGGCCTTTGGTCATTAAATTTCTGTTATGTAATACTTTTTCATTTTTTTGTTTTGAATTTCTGCTGTTTTCCTTAATTTATCAAAATTTATCTTATTATTATTATGTTATTTTATTTCATTTTATTTTAAATTTTTTTTAAGGATTTCAAATTAAAAGAGAGAAGAATAAAAGTTTGGAAAAAACCGCTGTGGGAAAAGCCCATCCTGCGTGGGGACACTAGTGCGTTGTGCGTCCGCACGAGGTGCCCTGCCTGTGCGCGAATCCCATGCATAGACATGCACATCAGGTGCGCACAGCTCAACACCTGTCAAGTGTGAGTGGCTTAGTGCCTGCTGTGTGCGCGCATATCAGCATGCATCCGAGCTTCGCACGAAGTATGGTAAAAGACTTAATAACCATGATTATGTTGATTTGTTTGATTTTCTTTGTTGGTATGTTATTTGTATCATTACTTTGCCTTGATATTTTTAGATAAATGTTTTCTTATATTAATCCTACTCCTATGGATCCTTGCAATGGTAAGTGAGAAAAACATATTTTCCTTAAACATAAATTATTCCATAAAACTCGTAGTTATGTCAATTTAATACTGTATGCCTTACTGAGTTTCATAAAACTCACTCTTTCTATGTTGGGCCTTCCCAGATGACATCGAAGAGGATGTTTGCGATGAGTTGTTCGCCGAATTACCCCTTGAAGTTTGTCTGGATTCCATGGATCCATGATCGTTGACAAGTGTATGTCTTGTTCCATACTATGATTAGTCCATTTACATAGTGAAAGAAGTTGCCTTCCTTTTGTATCTTTTTATATTTTGTTGCCACTTCTAGCCTCAATTGTACATGTAATTGGGAATTCATATATTTTATAAGGGATTTTGTATTTGTAAAAATTTTCGCTAGATATATTCTATTAAATGCACTTATATTCTATATTGGTATCTGGCACCCTTATGTTATAATTACTATTGGAGATGCTACACGGTAATTCTGTGGTGTTATTCTTTCCTTGTTTCTATTTTTCCTATTTCTTGTGTGTTGTAGATTCAAGTAGAGGGAGGGGTGTTCTATACGGTCAAGTTTCGATATTGCATACATTATGTTAGTTATAGGAGTTGATTTGGTCCTCTCTATACCCTCCCACGTCATCTAGTATCAGAGTTTAGACTCCTAAGACCCAAAACTATCTTTATTTTTTTTAGTATTCTTGTTTTCAAATTAACGTTTAAAATTTATTTTGATTGTTAATTCGTTTGCATATTACTTTAATCCATTCTATCAGTTTAATTTAAGTAATTTTGTGTTTGTTCCATTATTCAGAAAAATATTGAAAAAAATATCTCAATTTCACCCCATAAGGCAGTTGACACGTTGTTTGCATTTTGCTTGACAAAAGCAAAATAACTGCCTAATTCGGTGACTAGAAAACATTTGAGGAATCAAAGGTAGAGTATCTCACATAACGGGTGCAAGCAAAAACTTTTATTTTCATTTCGTTCATCATTCATGTTTAGTTTTCATTTCGTTGTAGGATCTCCCAATCGAGATAGTACCCTTGTTTTGCATAGGAGCCTCAACTTGCAGATCAAGAGTGAGGACCATGAACAATGGAAGAACATCTTCCACACTGGATGTCTGCTCAACCACAAGGTGTGTACTATGATCATCAATTGGTATAGCTGCGCTAACTTAGCAAACACTCTACTCGTTTAAAGATTGGGATAACACGCACTACTCATCCCAACCCCTACCGGTTGTAGTGGTTGAATGAGAGCAGTAAAGTAAAAGTAACCCA
The DNA here is from genome assembly GCF_000150535.2 of Carica papaya. The sequence goes on along the minus strand of NW_019014651.1, from coordinate 210,877 downwards.
GTAAGTTATAGTACCATTCTCCATCGGTGAGTACAAAGATGAGGTATGTTGTGATGTTGTTCCTATACACATCGACCATGTGATCTTGGTAGCTGTTGGCAATTTAATAGGCAAGTCCAACACCATGGTCGGGCCAATCGTTATTATTTATAAAAGGACAACCTCATCCATGTCCTCACACCCCTCTCACCACGAGAGGTGCACTGAGATCAAGTAAAAGTTAAAAGGGCTTTTGATGAATTCTTAGAGAGAGAAAGAAAAGGGAGAGTCAAGAGTCCTTGAAAGAGAATAAACTAGGCCCAACAAAAGCCAAAGAGAGGGAAAAAATGAAAGAGAGTCTTTATATAAGGGGATGACAGGTGAAGCAAGCTATTTGTGAATGAAAGAGCCTTGTAATATTGCGATATAATGAAGCCTTCTTGAGCCTGTCCAACCATGAACCAGCCGCACCTTGTTGTATTGTTTCACTATACAAGAGTTCAAGGACGTCTTATTAGAGGAAATTCTTAACGGACTTTTGCCACTATGGAGAATCAAACACCAAATTGACTTCATCCTTAGAGACTCCATTCCTAATCGACCTGCCTATAGGAGTAATCCGGAGGAAACCAAAGAGGTCCAGTGCCAAGTAGAAGAGTTGTTAGTAAATGGACATATTAGGGAAAGTTTGAGCCTTTGTGCTATACCTGTCCAACTAGTACCTGAAAAGAATGATTTTTAGAGGATGTGTGGACTGTCAGTCCGTCAACCAAATCACAGTAAAATATAGACACCTTATTCCCCAGTTAGATGACATATTAGATGAACTTCGTGGGGTGACCATTTTCACCAAAATTGATCTCAAAAGTGGGTACCACTAAATTAGGATGAACCCCAGACACGAGTGAAAAATAGTTTTTAAAATCAAGAATGATCTCTACGAATGGCTTGTAATGCTCTTTGAACTTTCAAATGCTGCCAGTACCTTCATAAGACTTATGAACTATATCCTACAATCCTTCCTAGGAAAGTTTGTAGTTTTGTACTTTGACGATATCCTAATCTACAGTAAAGACTTCGACGATCATATCCAGCATATTGTTCGGTTCTTGAGGTGCTTTGAAAGGAACAGTTATATGCTAATGCAAAGAAATGAATCTTCTGTAGTGATCAATTGATCTTTCTAGGATTTGTCGTAAGTGCTCGTGTTATTAAGGTTGATAAAGAAAAGGTAAAGGCCATTAGGGAATGGCTTACAACGATAACTGCGAGTGAGGTGATGAGCTTCTATGGGTTAGCCAGCTTCTACCACAAGTTTGTCAAGGATTTAACCTACATTGCGACACCCTTAAATGAATTAGTCCAAAAGGATGTCAAATTCATATGGACTGAAAAATAGGAATCCACCTTTACCTAAACGAAAATTATGCTCTACCCCTATATTTGTTCTACCTTATTTTAACAAAACATTTGAATTTGAATGTGATGCTTCAGGTATAGGTATAGAAGCTATGCTGATGTAAGAGGGGCATTCAATAGCCTACTTCAGTGGGAAGCTTAGTGGCACACCACTTAATTACTTGACCTATGACAAGGAGCTATATGCCTTGGTAAGGTCTATGGAGATATGGCAACACTACTTGTTGCCAAAAGAATTTGTAATCCACACTGATCATGAGTCCCTTAAGCACCTAAAGGGATAAGTTAAACTCAATCGTAGACATGGTAAGTGGGTGGAGTTCATAGAAACATTCTCCTATGTGATCAAGTATAAGCAAAGAAAAGATAATATCGTTGTTGATGCATTATCTTAAAGGTACACTTTACTCTCCACCTTAAGTTTTAAAGTTTTAAGATTTGAGCACATAAAGGAGATTTATGCCAATGATAAAGATTTTTCCTTTGTTTACCAAGCTTGTGAGAACTTCGGGTTCTAAAAGTATCATAGGAGCTATGGGTTCCTACTAAGGGAAAATAGGCTATGTGTACCAAGTTGTTTTATTAGGGAATTTATTGGTAAGGGAAGCGCATAGTTGGGGACTCATTGGACATTTTGGGGTAGCCAAAACCCTAGACATGTACAGGAACATTTCTATTGTCCACATGAAGAGAGATGTCGAGCGCATCTGTGGCCCAGTCTATGGCTTGTAGGTAAGCCAAGTCTCAAATGATGCTTCATGGCTTGTAAACATTGTTACCAGTACCTAGAGCCCCGTGGGTAGACATCTCTATGGATTTTTATGCTAGGGTAGCTTAGGACAAGGAGGGGTCATGACAACATATTTGTTGTTGTAGATCGGTTTAGCAAGATGACCCATTTCATTGCATGCCACAAAATAGATGATGCCACAAACATCGCGCACCTATTCTTTAGGGACATCGTGAAACTTCATGGTAGTTCTAAGACTATTGTGAGTGATTGGGACATTAAGTTCCTTAGCCACTTTTGCAGGGTGTTGTGGAGAAAATTAGGGACAAAATTGTTATTCTCCACCTCATGTCACTCACAAATTGATGGGCAAACTGATGTGGTAAATAGGACCATAGGGACCCTCCTCAGGGTCGTGGTTGGCCGTAACTTGAAGACCTGCGAACACTGTTTACCTATGATAAAGTTTGCCTATAATCGAAGTATTCATACTTCCACTAGAGTATCACTCTTTGAGGTAGTATATGGTTTTAACCCTTCAACTTCATTGGATCTAACCCCTATTTTTGTGCAGAAAGTAAAGAGTACAAATGGACAATAGTGAGTCAAACTTATTAAAACCATACATGAGAAACCTCAACAACACATACAGAAGCAGAATGAATCCTACGCCTAAAATGCCAATAAAGAGAGGAAACATGTAGTTTTCTAACCATGGGATTAGGTATGGGTCTATGTGACATCCCAAAAGCTAATTAAGGCATAAGTGTGCCAGATATAGAAACAAATTATGAGTGCATAAGAGGTAAATGTATACAGCGGGACAATATTTACAAATCTCTTACAAAATATATGAGTTCCCAATTACAAATATAACTAACGCCAGAAGTGGCGATAAAAATAAAAAATAACAAAATACAAAAGAGGGCCACTACTATCATTTCGTAAATGGACTCATTAGAGTGCGGGACAAATCATGTACTCATAAAATTTTATGGATCCACGGGATCCTCAAAGACATCAAGGGGTAGGTCAGCGATCGAATCCTCACTATCTTCCTCATTTTGAAGGGATATGGAAAGGGGTAAGTTTCATATACTCAGTAAGGAAAACAGTATTAAAATAACATCATAAGATTTCAAAGATAATTAAAAGTACCGTTATTACTTACCATCCAGAGTCATGTTAGAACTTTTGTTATGAAAACAATTTATTTTATTAAAGAAAACATCAAATTTATCATGTCATAGTTATATCATGCCAATTAAATCAATCATGCTAAAAAATAGAGAAAATCAAACAAATTATGATATGCACTATCTTTTATTTTATTCTTTGCGTGAAGTCATTCCAAGTTCCATCTACTAATTCATTTCATTTATGGATTCCTGACTACCCATGTGGAATGTCTAATTCATTTAATTTATAATAGAAATTTATGGCTTACCAAACCAACACCATATTTATGACTTGCCAAACCATGACATGATCTATGACCACTATCATGTCAACCACAGTGGTCCAACATATTAACTATGGCCATGGCCGTACTTCGCCAAAGGTGACCCCTGCATTCATATTGCATCATCACTCTCATCAGAGGGTATGCTGTCATCTACAAGGAGCTGTCCTCTTACATCTTTTTAGACAATATGGGAGAGAAACAGAAATTCTTTAGAGATAAAAAGCCTAATGAAATACTTTATGAATCATGCATGTCAATACCAATACATTTTTCCCATATCTATACATCATGTCATACTTAATCATTTTTCTATCGTCAATTGCATCACATATCAGTATTTATTTCAAACATTAAATCATTTAAATTATACATGCAAATAATAAGTTTACATACGTTCATAAAACATGCATTAACACGTAAAATTACTTCGTTTAAGAATAAAATTTAATCATGCAATTATTAATTTCATCTTGTTAATTTTACTCTAGAAATGCTCCTTAAGATTCTTAAAAATAAATACTAAATTTCTTACCAAAACCTTGATGTTTCATGTGTCTTGTCTTCTTCTCATCCTCTTCCTCTCTCTCTAAAACTCTTTGGTGGAAGAATAGAAATAGAAGTGATGAAAAAATGGTGAAGGGAGGGTAGAAAATGAGGACCGTTTAATTTGTGCCAAGTGCCAAATCTGGTGAGTAGAGAGAAAGTCAATGGAAAAGGTGAGATGTGATGACTGACGGATGTGACCAACGGATGGACGACGCGATATGACTGCGACATGAAAACCAGAGTTACGTCACCCAAGGGGGCTGTGCAGGCATTCCCGCGGGATTTCTACCTTTTTCTCTATTTTCTCTTTGAAGTCTTTTTAAATAATAAGTAAAAATATAATTTTTCTATGATAAAATAAAATAATTAATTTAAAAATTTATTCAACCAAATAAAATACAAAATTAAAATACGAAATACAATATTCATCTGAAAATTGAAAATACGAAATATTGAGGAGTTTAAACAATCTTAAGGCCTTAATAATTGGAGTTCACATTACAAATTAAGCATGAAGGTTTTTTAGGGTGTTACATTCCCCCCCACATTAGAAAATTTAATCCCCTAAATTTGTCTTGAATAGTTCTGGAAACTTCTCTCATATCTCATATTCCAACTCCTACGGTTCCTCTTAAGGAGTGTGGTGTTGCCACTACACCTTTACCATAGGAATCCTCTTATTACACAAAACCTTGTTAGTCCAACCAAGGATTTCCACAGGTAGCTCCTCGTATGTCATGTAAGCTTGAACCTGCATCTCCTAGTGAGAAATGATGTAAGAAGGCTTAGGGATTAACCTTTTGAGCATGAAGACATGAAAAATATCATGCAGACCCACAAACTCTTAGGGTAGAGCAAGGTAGTACACCACGAGTCCAACACTTTTTACGATTTGAAAAGGTCCCACGTAATGAGGGCTCAGCTTACCCTTCTTACCGAACAACATTTTCCCCTTGTAAAGGTAGATCTTAAGGAAGACTTGATCGCTAACGGCAAATTCCAAGGGTCTTCTACTGTTGTCGTTGTAGCTTTTTTGGCAACTTTGGGCGGTGGCTAAGTTCCTTCGAATGATAGAACCTTCTTAATAGTCTCCTAAATGTAGTAAAGTCCTAAACGACACTGGTTCCCGATATCATTTCAACAAGTGGGAGAAAGATAGGGCCTATCCTATAAGGCTTCATACAGAGCCACGCTAATATTAGAATTATAACTGTTATTATAAGCAAATTTATGCAAGGGAAGATACTCATACCAGTTATCGCCAAAGTCAAGGACACAAGTGTGCAACAAGTCTTTCAGTGTCTGGATAATATGTTCATACTGGCCATCGATTTGGGATGATAGACAGTGCTGAATTACAATCTTGAACCAAGTACTTCTTGAAAGCAGTTCTAGAAATTGGAGGTGAATTGGGGATCTTAGTCTAACACAATGGATGAGGAGACACTGTGGAGTCGAACAATCTCCTCGACATACAAGCGAGCTAATCTGCTGATAGAATCTGTAATTTTGATTGGTAGAAAATGGGCAGTTGTCTTGGTCAACCTATCAACGATGACCCATATTGCATTGCAACCGAAACAGATCCTAAGTAGACCGGTGACAAAGTCCATGGTTACATGCTTCCACTTCCATTCCGAAATAGGGAGACTTTAGAACAAACCACTGGGTCTTTGGTGTTCTGCCTTAACTCACTGGCAAGTAAGGCATCGTGAGACATAGCCGACAATGTCCTTCTTTATTTGAGGCCACCAATATTGACATTTTAGGTCCTGGTACATCTTGGTACTTTTGGGGATGATGGACAGTTTAGAGATATGGGTAGCCTTGAGAACATCCATCTTGAATGCGATAGGGACCCAAATTCGATCCTTAAATTCGAACAATCCATCATTTGTGAGTATAAAATTAGAAACTTATCAGAAGTAAACTTACTTAAATTTTTGGTGATTTCTGGGTTGATGGATTGAGTTTCCCAAATCTTCATGAAAAGATCAGGCGAAGTTCAGATCTGGGTGAGGTAGGCACCATTGCCATAATAGTTAAGGCAGAGTGCTTGTATAGCATCAACTAATTTCCAACTAGAGGCCATGGTTTGGGCCAAGAGAGTGGACTCCTTCTGGCTCAAAGCATCTACGACTATATTACCTCTACGAGGTGGTAGATGATCTTACAGTCATAGTCCTTCAAGAGGTCCATCCAGCGCCTCTATCTCATATTCAATTCCATCTGCAAAAATATGTGCTTCAAACTTTTATGGTTAGTATAGATTTTAAATGTCTGACCATACAAATAATGGTGCCATATTTCAAGGCAAAGACTATGGCTGCTAGCTCCAGGTCATGAATGGGTAGTTATGCTCATGGGACTTCAACTGTCTAGATCCATAAGCAACTACCTGACCGTGCGACATCAAAATACAACCCAAATCTACGTGAGATGCATCACAATAAACCTTAAATCTTCCAATATTATTGGGGAGGATCAATACCGGAGTAAAGGTGAGATGATACTTTAACTCAGCAAAACTTTCATCATATTCAAAGTCCCAAACAAAAGGTACACCTTTCCTGGTGAGACAGGTCAACTGAGCTGCAATCTTAGAGAACCCATCGATGAATCACAAGTAATATATTGCCAGACCAAGGAAACTATGTACCTCAACGACATTTGTTGGTGGGTTCCAGTTTATCACTATTTTAACTTTGGATGGATCTATAGAAACTCTTTTGCTCAAAATCACGTGGCCAAGAAAAGAGACTCGATCCAACCAAAAAAGGTACTTACTAAACTTATCATACAACTGGTTCTGATGAAGGGTTTCCAACAATGGAGATAAATGGACTACTTTTTCTTCTGGACTCTTAGAATACACCAGGATGTCATCAATAAACACGATGTCGTATTGATCCAGTGCATGCTAGAAAACCTTGTTCATAAGATCCATAAAAATAGCAGGGTCATTATTTAATCCAAAAGGCATAATCTTGAACTCGTACAGACTGTATCAGCATCAAAAAATAGTTTTTGAGATATCTTCTTCTTTAACCCGCAACTCATAGTACCCCCATCTGATATCGTTCTTCGAGAAAACTGTAGCACCTTGTAACTGGTCAAAGAGATCATCAATGCAAGGTAAATGATACTTACTTTTTATTGTAACACGATTGAGTTCACTATAATCTATGTACCGTCAGAGGGAGTCGTCCTTCTTCTTCACGAATAACACTAGGCACCCCAAGGGGAATGACTAGGGCAAATAAATTTTTGGCTAAGAAGTTTGAAAAGCTTGTTTTCCAATTTCGCGAGTTCAGTACGACTCATGCGATAAGCAAGTTTTGAGATGGGTTGTGTTCCAGGAAGTAAATCAATAGAAAACTCTATCTCCTTTGGTGGAGACAGACAAGGTAGATTTTTGGGAAAGACTTCTAGGAAGTTACAAATAGTAGGAATGGTGTATACAATGGGATCAACATCCATATTCCTCTTTATTTAGAGGTTAGATAATAACATAACAAATTTATAGATTTTTATTTCATTTTTGGTGATCGCAAGGTTATAATTTTACTTTTACAGTTAATGATCGCCCTATATTTCTCTAACCAATCCATTTATAAGATAATATCAAATTCTAAAAAATCTAAAAGTATAAGATCTACTAACAGTTCTACTCCTAAACCTTTTATTTTATAAATTTTATATACACAATGAGCTTCTAATAAACCCATAGAGAGAGTTTCTACTACTAACACTTCACCTAATGATTTAAGCCTAATATCTAATTTACAACCAAATAAATAAGAAATAAAAGAGTGGGTAGCTCCTGTATCAATTATCTCTCTATAAGAAGTATTATGGATAGAGAGCATACCTTGGATAAGGATACGAGTGGTGAGGGCACCGGGTTCATCAAGGTGGTACACACAACCTTGGGCTACTGGTCTGGCCATATCCTTCGGTCGTTAGGGGCAATTTTTCACAAAGTGTTGAGTGCTTTTGTACTTATAGCAGGCGTTGTTCAAATGTTGATAGGGCTAATCACCATGCAAGCGACCATAACGATGACATGGTTAGGAAGGTCAAGCAGGTTGTCCAGTAGGTGGAGGCAGAGTAGAGCGAGGGGCAACTTGGGGTCATTTGTTAGGATGACTACTAACTCGGCTAGGCAGTCTTCTTTTAGGTTGTTGGGTTTGGTATTGTTGTTGTTGGGTGTAGACTCAAATGATGCGTTGGTGCTTGATCGAGATAAGGTATTCGGTCAACTGGGCATGTTCTAGCACCTCAACATACAAGTTGGGTCTCAGCATCACAATCCGATCATAGATATCAACACGAAGACCCTTTAGAAACTTCTTAGCCTTGCGACTCTCAGGGGTGACCATCAATTGGGCAAACCTAGATAATTGGACAAATCGGGTTGCATACAATGCAACCATCAAGGTTTCCTAGCAGAGGTCCTTAAATTCCTCCTCTTTTTTCTCTCGAACATAGATTGGGAAGAAGTTTTCAAAAAATGCATCTATGAAAATCTCCCAAGTGGTAGGGGTAGGTATGACATCTTTTTTAAGCCTCCAATTACTAGTTAGCACAAAAGCTGCTAGGAGAACTTTTTACTCCTCAGTTAGGCCTAAGATAGAGAAAAATTTCTCTATTTACAGGATCCAGACTTCAACTACTAATTGAGGCCTCCTTCAAAGTGGGGTGGGTTAAGTTTCTTAAATTCTTCTATATTGTAGTAGATAGACCTCTTAACTGGTAAAAAATATAGGGTAGGGGGATGTTGACAAGGGTTGGCTTAATTTTGTCCTACGGCTACGGTTAGACCCTAGATGGCTCAGAAGAGCTCGGTAAACTCGGCCCTAGTCCGATGATCCTGGGCCTCAAGTCTTTCAGTACGCTCTACAAAAGGTCTCCCTCGCGTCATTCCTACAAAAGAAAAGGAAGACACAAATTGGTGGTCTAGTTTTTGAAAGATGACATATCTCCTAAGTATCTTAGAAGGGTTTCTTAGCTACAGCCTAAGTTGTATTGGATTATTTTGCATAACTATTCTGATACCATATGTGGTATCCTAAATCTAAATTAAGGCATAAGATGCCAGATATAGAAACAGATTACGAGTGCATAATAGATAAATGTATACAACGGAATAAATAATTACAAATCCCTTACAAAATATATGAGCTTCTAATTACATATATAGCTGAAGCTAAAAGTTGCGACAAAATACAAAATAACAAAATACAATAGAGGACCACTTCTATCATTATGCAAATGGACTCATCAGAGTGCGAGACAAACCACACTCATAAAAGATCATGGATCCTCAGGATCCTCAAAGGCTTCAAGGGGTAGGTCTACGATCGGTTCCTCACTATCTACGTCATCTAGGGGGGCCACAGAAAAGGGTGAGTATTTTATACTTAGTAAGAAAAATAATATTTAAATAACATCATATGATTTCAAGGGCAATTAAAAGTGCCGGTGTTACTTACCATCAAGAGTCATGTCAGGGCTCTTTATTATGAAAATAATTTATTTTATTAAAGAAAACATTAAATCTATCATGTCATAGTCATATCATATCAATAAAATCAATCATGCTAAAAATAGAGAAAATAAAAAAAATCATGATATGCACTATCTTTCATTTTATTTTTTGCGTGAAGTCATTCCGACCTCCATCTATTGAAGGCAACACGGATTTTTTACTACCCATATGTAATGACAAATTTATTTCATTTATAATAGCAATTTACGACTTGCCAAACCAATAACACATTTACGGCTTGCTAAATCAATAACACATATACGGCTTGTCAAACCATGATAAGATCTATGACCATGACCATGCCAACCATAGTCGTACTTCGCCAAAGGTGACTCCTACAATCATATCGCATCACAACTCTCGTCAAAGGGTAAGCTCTCATCCATAGGGAGCTATCCTCTCATGTCTTTTCAGACCATATGGGAAAAAAACAAAAATCCTTGAAAGATAAAAAACCTAATAAAATACTTTATGAATTATGAATGCCAATGCCAATACACATTTTTAATGTCTATAAATCATTTCATGCTTAATCATTCATTTTTTTTATCGTCAATTACATCGTATATCAACATTTATCTCAAGCATTAAGTCATTTAAATTACACATGCAATTTGATAAGTTCATATATGAATGTACAACATGCATTAACACATAAAATTTATTTATCTAAGCGTATAATTTAAATCATACAACCATTAATCTAAACTTGTTAATTTAATCTAGAAATGCTCCTTAGGATGTTTAAAAATACTAAATTCCCTATCGAAACCTTGATGTTTCCTACGCCTTTTTTTATTCTCCTCTTTTTCCTATCTCTCTCTAGATCACTCCCTCTCTCTCTAAAGCTCTTTAGTTGAAGAATGGAAATGGAAGTGATGAGAAAATGGTGAAGTGGGCATCCTAATTTATAGAAAATGGGGAGACCGTTAGATTTGCACCAAGTGGCAAAATCTGGTGAAGAGAGATAAAATTAATGGGAAAGGTGAGATGTGATAACCAACGGATGGATGACGCGATGTGATAGCAGCACGAAAACCATAGACACATCACCCAAACGATAGCGACACGTCGCCCAAGCAACAACGGCACGCTGCCCAACTAGTAGCCCATGGTGCCCAAGGGGGCAGTGCTTGTTGTGCGTCACAGGCCTAGCCAATTGCGCATGTAGGCCTATTATGAGCGAGCGTACCACGCGCAGCCGTTCTGTGTGCAGGCCTACCACACAGATGGCATGTGCATAGGGTGCACAAAGTTGCACCCTTCTGCACACACAGACCGCATCTCACACCCCACGCAGATAGAACGTGTGCACTCCTATGCTGGCCACGCGCGCAAGTAGGATTTCTACCTTTTCCTCTGTCTTTTTTTCATGAAACCTTATTAAAGAATAATTAAAAATATAATTTTCCTGCGATAAAATAAAATAGTTAATTTGAAAAAAATTTTAACCAAATAAAGTACGAAATTAAAACACAAAATACGATATTCATCTAAAAATTAAAAATACAAAATATTGAGGAGTTTAAACGGTCTTAAGGCCTGAATAGATATGGGTTCACATTATAAATTAAGCATGAAGGTTTTCGAGGTGTTACAATATCCCTAAGATTAAAATATTATATAATTTAATCATTGGATAGATTTGAGGTTTAAATACATTAAATAATAATAATTGAATAATAAAGGATAGTTACCATGTAAATTTGCTGAATTTGGGATTAAAGATCACATGGAGCATGTGGTGAAAAGAAGTCCAAAAAGCTTGCCACCTCACCCGTGCGGGCTAGGGAAGCCCGCCCACGTGCGCGCGGCCTTTGGGCCTTAGTGCTCTACGGCCCAATTGGGTCTCTCCTTAGTTGAGCCCATGACTGTTGCTGGGCTTGCTATCATGACGAATGTACTAAGCTGTGCGATCGGCCCGATTTCTTCTCCTTCAAGTGTGGACCCGCTGGGTCGGGTCTTGGTTGAAGGCAAGTCCTTAGGTCTCCTTGATGGGGCTCCATCAGCGCACTTGCAGGGATGTGTGGCATGGACCACACGTTCTTCTCGGGCGTGCAACCTG
>NW_019014651.1:183896-198924 GCF_000150535.2 Carica papaya | reverse complement strand
ATTTCATCTTCCATCCTCAAGAGCTTAGAGAAAGATGGAGTGATCTAGAGAGAGAAGGAGAAAAGAAGAACAAGAAAGGTGTAGAAAAACTTTAAGGTTTCAGTAAGGAATTTAGTATTTCCTTAAATATCTTAAGGAGCATTTCTAGAAAATTAAAATTTATGAAGTTTGTGTTTTGTGCTTGCATGTTTTATGTTTAATAGTTCTAATAAAGTGATTTATTCTCGATTTTAAGCATGTTATGTGATTTAGAGGCACTTGATGATTTGCATATAAATTAAATAACATTAATATGATAATATTTGTCTGAAAAATATAAAAAAAGGGAGAAAAGAGAAGGGGAATGAGCCATAATGGTCCGAAAAATATATGTATCTGCACTGACATGCATAACACATAAAGTGTCTTGTTAGGCTTTTTATCTTTGAGGGATTTTCTATTTTTGCCTCCCCCATCTAGTCTGTAAAGACGTGAGAGGACTGCTCATTGTGGATGATGGCATACCCTCTGACGAGAGCGGTGATGCGAATATCTATTAGGGGTCACCTTTGGTTAAGTATTGCAGTGGCTATAGAATATCTGATAGGACCACTATAGTTGGTACGACCGTGGTCATAGATCGTACCATTGTTTAACAAGCTAGAAATGTGCCTGAGCAAATTTTCATTATATATCTGATCTAGTTATTCCGCATAGGTAGTCAAAAATTCGTATCTGCCCTCAAAGATGGAAGTCGGAACGACTCCGTGAAGCATGATACGAAAATCTGAGCATTTCATAATTTGTTTGATTTTCTCTATTGTTGAGTATGATTTTGATTTGATTATTGTGACTATGACATAATGTTTCCTTTAATAAATAAAATTATTTTCATAAAGTAAGGTAGGATCCCAACGTAGCCTGATGGTAAGTAGTAATGACATTATTATTCACTTTTAAAAATCTTACAATGTTATTTAAATACATTTTCCTTATTGAGTATATGAAACTCACCATTTTCATGCGCCCCCACAGATGAGAAAAATAGTGAGGAACCGACTATTGACCTACCCCTTGAAGTTTATGAGAATCCTGTGGATCCACAAACCTTGAGTGCATGACTTGTCCCGCACTCTGATGAGTCCAGTCACATAGTAAAAGAAGTGGCCCTTTTATATTTTGATATTTTGTATTTTGCCACTTCTACCCTTAGTTATATATGTGTAATTGGAATTCATATATTTTGGTAAGGGATTTGTAATAATTTGCTCCGCTGCATACACTTTTTATTATGCACTCATAATCTGTTTCTATATCTGTCACCCTTATGCCTTAATTTAAATTGGGGATGTCATAAGGGCTAGCAGGTGGAGAAGTGGGTCGTGTGACTCGGGTCACTTGCCTGTGGGTGCCTCCCCTCCATGCGCGGCCTCGAACATGCCATCTTCGTCTTCTAGGATTAATTCAAAAGCCCATAACTCATTGTCGTTGATGCTTCCTTGGGCTGGTTGTCTTGGCGGCCCAGAAGGTTTCCCGGTCTTGATGGCATTGATGATCCATCTTACCCAATCTAAGCTTGCACAAACTGGATCCTTGGGCTTCATGGGATTGGGGCTTGTCGTTGAATCTCAACTATGTTTCTTTGTCCAAGCTTCTTTCGGGCTTTATCTCTAGGTTGGCACGAATCCTGATGGTTGCTCACCGGGTAACTGGAATGCCCTCCTGTGATCACGTCATTAGGTTTATAACCTAATTGTGTAGCTACTTTTTATTTTTATTATTTATTTATTTTATTTTCTTATTTTTTTCAGCACCCACATTATATATATATGTAACCTAATTGTGCGGCTGCCTTTTATTATTATTATTATTATTGTTATTAAAATATTTTATAAATCAATTCAATTATAAATTAGATTTTACAATAATCTCCATTATGTTAATAGACACATATATTATATTATTATACTAATAATATAATAATTAAGAAATATAAATATTAATTTTCTACTTCTAAAATATAAAATTCAATTTGTCTTCAATATTAAATATATTCTATGCCAGCAAAAAATATAATAATATTATATTTAAATCAAAAATTTTATTTGTTTGACTAAATTAAATTTTCTAATTTAATTATCAAATAATTAAAATAATTAATTAATTTAGCAACAGTCAGAACATTCGTTAGTGTACGACCCCATAGGTTCAATACTAAATCGGTAGTAAATTGATCAAACTAATTTACTAATTAAGATTGGCGTCTACCAATTCCTTTTAACGACCAGATATCATGAAATATAAAATTACTTTTAAGAACATGCTACATAATAATGTAATATTTTTTCCATCATTATTGCTCCGAGTTAACTCTAGAATATGGTTTAACTGTCAAATCTTAATAGGTAACTAACTATGTTTCATGTTAATTATAACTGATTAATGAATGACATATGAAACTCCTTTCTTTTATCATTCAATTGTTCTTGCCAAGCTCTTAGTGTAGTCATTATAATAAATGATAACATAGAGCTTAAACTTATTATCAAAGTTCACAGATTTCGTCTTGATCAATCACTAATTTTACAAGTATTTAATCACACCCAACATCCTGTCAACTGTAGTTTTATAACTATAAGTGTCCAAAACCAAAGTATGATGATCTCATATAAAAAAAAATATTACATCACATCATTTTAAGAAAATATTCTATTGACAGTTTACGGTAATATAAACTATTAAAAATTCTAGATTGGGTTAGTTTAATGATCATATCTCTATATGCATCATCTATATATGAGATTTAGTTAATGAGATCAACTAATCTTTATCTTATAAAGACCATCACATATTTTATTAGTCTTACTAGATTATTAATGTCTTATTTTGATGATCCAACGATCAAGAACATTTTATATTAAGTCATAAAATGCTTTATTCTCATTATCAAGATCTCATCTTGATGTAAAATCTTTAAATTTAATCAAGAATTTATCATATAAATTAAACAATAAGATAATAAATATGAGAATAAAAATACTATTGCCATATATTAAAATAAATTGTCAAACAAAAATATATTTAATATATTACACGAATAATTAGATCTTTGGTATAATAATTATATCCCTAACAATCTCCCACTTGCACTAGATCCAATTTGTCATGTACTTCATTCCTAATTTGCACTTATGCTTGTCAAACTACTTGCACTAAGAGCTTTAGTAAATGGGTCAATTGCATTATCCTTTCCATCAACCTTTTAAATTTTAATGTCCCCACGTTTAATGAATTTCCTAATCAAGTTGTACCTCTACAAAATGTGTTTAGATTTTTTATGCGATCTCGACTTCGTTGCTTGAGCGATAGCTCTAATATTGTCAAACAATAATTGAACCAAACATTTTATTGAAGGAACCATACCAATTTCAGTTAAGAACTTTTTCATCCAAACAACTTCCGTATCAGTTTTACTTGCCGCTATATATTCTTCTTCGGTCACTGAATCAACTATCATTGTTTGTTTGGAACTTTTCTAACTCACTGTATCACCATTTAAGGTGAACATATAACTAGATATAGATTTTCTATCATCTTTATCTGAGGAAAAAGTTGCATTGGTATAACCTTCAAGTTTTAACTCAGATTCTCCATAGATGAGGAATTGGTCTTCAGTTCTTCTCAAGTACTTGAGAATGGTCTCTACCATTTTCCACTGTTCATCACTAGGGTTTGCCTGATATCAGCTAATCACTCATAGTGCATAAGCTACATAAGGACATGTACATGTCATGGTATACATGATAGCTCCCACTACGTTAGCATACGGGACTTTACCCATGTGTTCTCTCTCTTTAGAGGTTTTAGGACAGTTCTCTCTACTGAGAGTAATTTTGATGTCTATCGGCAGATAACCCCTTTTGAAATTTTTCATGTAAAATGTCTTCAAGATGGTGTTAATATACATAGACTGAAAAATTTCGAGCAATTTCTTAGATCTATCTCTATAGATATTTATTATCACTACATAAGTTGCTTCTCCCAAGACTTTTATGGATAAATGTTCAAATAGCCAAATCTTAGTATTTTGGAATGTTGGTATGTCATTCCCAATGAACAATATATCATCAAAATACAACACTAAGAAAATAATCATACTCCCACTAACATTTCTGTACATACAAGGTTCCTCTTCGCCTGTAACAAAATTGAATTTTTTAATTATTTTGTTAAAGCGAATATTCCAACTCCAAGATGTTTACTTTAATCCGTAAATGGATCTTTATAGCTTGCATACTCTATCATGATTAGACAGAAATATGAAACCTTTAGGTTGTGTCATATACACATCCTCTTCCAACTCACCATTTAGAAAAGCTATTTTCACATCCATTTGCCATATCTCATAATCATAGTATGTTGGTACAACAAGTATATTTTGAATTGATTTGAACATTATTACAGGGGAAAATGTTTCGTCGTAATTGATTCTTTTTTTATGATGATATCCCTTAACAATAAGACGACCTTTATAGGTCTCCACCTTTCCGTATGATCTAATCTTTTTTTAAAAAACCTATTTAATCAATAGGCTTTATATCATTTGAAATTTTAACCAAATTCTAAATGTTATTGATCTTCATGGATTCTATTTTAGATTCCATGACCTTTATCCATTTATCAAAATAAAAGCTTTGCATATCCTCTTAATAGGTCTTGATATGATCAACCTCATTTGATACATCATTTTGCACCATAAGATTCAACCTATCTGGTGCAGGATGTTGTCTAGCAGACCTTCTAATAGGTTCATGTACAATTTGCTCACCTTATATAGATTAGGATGCTATTCAATTTGATTCTGAACAGATTCATTAACTAGTTCTTGAACAAAATTTGTTTCTTAAACCTTAACCATTGGAGATGGCAACTTCCTTGTCATCTTCAAAACATCTAGTAAAGGTTGCTTAACTTATTTCTCATGATCATCTTCTTCTATTGATTCATTAGTTTCTTGAATTTCATCAAGTTCAAGTCTTTCACCATGATTTCCTTATAAAAGGAATTCCCTTTCCAAAGAGGTTGCTCCTATGGCCACAAATACTTTATGGTCAGATCAGTGATAGAAATAATATCCCATTATTTCTTTGGATACCCAGTGAATCTACACTTATTAGATCTTGAGTCAAGTTTATCAGTTTGCAATCTCTTAACATGAGCTGGATAACCCCAAACTTTAATATGTTTAAGGTCAGTTTATATCTTTCAATATCTCATAGGGTCTTGTAAAGACTGACTTAATGGGTATTTTATTTAACAAATATGTTGCAGTTTCCAAAACATATTCCCATAAATTAATTGAAAGATTTGTAAACCCTGTCACTGATCTCACCATATCTAATATGGTTTGATTTCTTCTTTCAGACACACTATTGTGTTATGGTGTTCCAAGAGGGGTCCACTATGAGAGAATCCCATTCTTTTTGAGATATCTAGTAAAATCACCACTAAGATATTCTCCTCCTCTATCAGACCTTAGTAATTTAATGCTTTTATCAGTTTGTTTCTCAACTTCACTATTAAATCTTTTGATCATTTTAAAAGACTTAGATTTGTGTTTCATAAGATACACAAATACATATCTTAGCATATCATCAGTGAAGGTGATAAAGTAAGAATATTCTCATCTGGCTTAAATTCTCATGGGGCCATAAACATCAGTATGAATTAGTCCTAATAATTTAGTATCTCTTTCTCCACTTCCAACAAATGGAGATTTGGTCATTTTTTGCTTGAGACAAGATTCACTAGTTGGATATGATTCATAATCGTATTTGTCAAGGTAACCTTTCTTGTACAACTTGCTTATTCTTTCTCTCAAATATGACCAAGCCTACAATGCCAAAGATATGTGTGATTTACTTGATCATCTCTTTTTCTCTTAAGACTAAAAATGTGCAAAACTAAATTTACATTCATATAAGATAAGACATAGATACAATGTTGGAGATAACCATTTGCATATAAATCATCACCATGATAAATAAAGCAAATTTCATTATTTAAAATGATGCAAAAACCATGTTGGTCCAAAAGAGATATTAAAATTATATTTGAAACAAATTTAGGAACGTAATAACAATTGTAAAACAAAAGTATTTTGCCCATGGGCATCCTAAGAGAAATTGATCCTACGGCTAGAGTCGCAACTTTTGCACCATTCCCAACTTAAAGATTTACTTTTCTTTTTTTCTTGAATTTCATCAAGTTCAAGTCTTTCACCATGATTTCCTTATAAAAGGAATTCCCTTTCCAAAGAGGTTGCTCCTCTAGCCACAAACACTTTATGGTTAGATCAGTAATAGAAATAATATCCTATTGTTTCTTTGGATACCCAATGAATCTACATTAATTAGATCTTGAGTCAAGTTTATCAGTTTGTAGTCTCTTAACATAAGCTGGATAACCCCAAACTTTAACATGCTTAAGGCTCATTTATGTCCTTTCAATATCTCATAGGGCGTTATAAAGACTGACTTAATGAGTATTTTATTTAGCAAATATGTTGCAGTTTCCAAAGCATATTCCCATAAGGAGATGTGTTTGTTTAGATATGTAAGTGTGATATATATCTCAACTAATACAAGGAGATGTATTTGTGGCTCAACAAGTAGTAAGCATACAAGTTAAGCCTCAAGACAACGGTCAGAGAGAAACTATTTTCTACTCCAGATGGCTAGTCAACAAAAAAATTTATAGTATGATCATAGATGGAGGCAACTGTGCTAACATTGCTAGTACCTTACTAGTAGTTGGGGCAAGGTTGGCTTAAGGACAACACCTTAAACCCTACAAATTACACTAGTTGATTGTGATAAAGTGATCGACATCACCTAAATGGTATGTGTTCTATTTTCTATTGATGACTACACAAATAAAAGATTGTGTTATAGTTCTCATGCAAGCAGGACACCTGTTGCTAGGCAAACCACAACAATATGATCGAGATGTTTGCCATGCTAGTCAGAGGAATCAGTACTTTATTTGAATGGGTAACCTCACCCATGTTTTAGCACCTTTTTCAAGGAGAGACGTTTATGAAGACAAACTAAAAATTAAAAAGTCATATGATAAGCTCGTTAAAAGAAAGGCAGAGCAAGGCAAGTTGTTTATTTGTTCAAGAACAACCCGAGCACCCCGCCGATTCTCTAATAAATCCTCTGTCCTCATTGACCTTAGATGAAAAGTTTATAATCTCTGCAGATTTGAGGACGAATCCTCTCAAAGAAGGGGAAGATGATGCGATATCTATTGAGGACAAGTCTAAACCAGTGGAAGGCAAGAAGTGGGTTAGTATTGATGAGTTTTTCGGGAAATGAGAGAAAATAATTGGTGACCCTTACAGTCAATCGCAATACACTATCATTAGAGTAAAGACCAATATAGTACCCATTCATAGGAAACGGTTCATCAATAATTGGTAAACATGTAGATAACAGTGACCCCTTCCTAATAACAATTAAATGAATTTAGAACTTTCTTTGCTAATTTATGTTTATATCAGAATTAGTGACTGACCCTAAAGCAAATCCCAAATCTATTATACCTTTATGGATAACTTGGTAATTTCCTATTTTCTAGTCCATTGGGCCAACCAATACCTTTTTAAATTATTGTTTGGCCTGATGAGGCCTATCAAACATGTTCTTGGCCCGTTGGCCCGTAAAAATCTAATATGGACCTTGTTGGGTTCATTATAAATTTCTCGACTTGGGAAGACCTAATAACAAATTCTAGGCCTAATAGAGGCCCATTAATCATTTATTGGCCTATTTGAGGCCCATCAAACAACTAGGCCCATTTGGGGCCACAATCAGTCCAAGGCCCAAGAGAAAATTTTCTCATTGTACCCACTTACCGGGAGAGAAAGGACCAACTATATGATCTTTTCGGCACACGGGTGTGCCTAGCAAGGTTGCACAACCCAGCAAGCTAAGCATTGCAGCACGCCTAGGGCAGGTAGTTTGGACACCTTGGGCTTGTTAGGATAGGCCCTCATGTGCGGTGCATATGTCCCTCCGTGTGAGGCATCATGCCCTCACGCTCACGCAGCATGGTAGGCCCTTAAGCATGCTCATGCAACTCAGCCTACTCGTGCGCACTCACATAGCTCGACATGCTCACGCATACTCACGAAGTAGTAGGTGTCTCTATTCTCTCATCCGCACGGCATAGTGACTGTTTGCACACGCTCACCCGTGCCTAGGCACTTGGTCAAGTGGATGCTTGCACGTGCATTTTGTATGCCGGGAACTAACCCCGCACTGCAGGTGTGCCAAGGCAATCCCTTGCGTGTGCACGCACAGGTCTTCCACAGGCTCTCTTCGTACTCACGCATGCCTGGTAGTAAGGTTGCATAACCCAGCAAGCTAAGCATTGCAGCACGCCTAGGGCAGGTAGTTTGGACACCTTGGGCTTGTTAGGATAGACCCTCATGTGCGGTGCGTATGTCCCTTCGTGTGAGGCATCATGCCCTCACGCTCACGCAGCATGGTAGGCCCTTAAGCATGCTCATGCAACTCAGCCTACTCGTGCGCATTCACATAGCTCGACATGCTCACGCATACTCACGAAGTAGTAGGTGTCTCTGTTCTCTCATCCGCACGGCATAGTGACTGTTTGCACACGCTCACCCGTGCCTAGGCACTTGGTCGAGTGGATGCTTGCACGTGCATTTTGTATGCCGGGAACTAACCCCGCACTGCAGGTGTGCCAAGGCAATCCCTTGCGTGTGCACGCACAGGTCTTCCACAGGCTCCCTTCGCACTCACGCATGCCTGGTAGCAAGGTTGCACAACCCAGCAAGCTAAGCATTGCAGCACGCCTAGGGCAGGTAGTTTGGACACCTTGGGCTTGTTAGGATAGGCCCTCATGTGCGGTGCGTATGTCCCTTCGTGTGAGGCATCATGCCCTCACGCTCACGCAGCATGGTAGGCCCTTAAGCATGCTCATGCAACTCAGCCTACTCGTGCGCACTCACATAACTCGACATGCTCACGCATACTCACGAAGTAGTAGGTGTCTCTGTTCTCTCATCCGCACGGCATAGTGACTGTTTGCACACGCTCACCCGTGCCTAGGCACTTGGTCGAGTGGATGCTTGCACGTGCATTTTGTATGCCGGGAACTAACCCCGCACTGCAGGTGTGCCAAGGCAATCCCTTGCGTGTGCACGCACAGGTCTTCCACAGGCTCCCTTCGCACTCACGCATGCCTGGCAAAGCCTACACATGAATACGCTCTTATGTGCACACACTGCATGCGCAGAGCCCTTTCTCGGCATAAATGTGTGCTCGAATAATGTCCCTTGCACATTTGGCATGCAACTGTGCCCGTGCGTGCGATCTGTCATGGCACATCAACGCCCTTTACTGTCAGTTTTTGATCACCCATGTGCATTTTCTATTTCCAAACATAATCCCTAAACATGCATAAACATCACACTTACATATCTAAACAAGCTTACATCACAATATGAAATTTAAAATCAATTTAAATCATCTTTTTATGCAAGTGCAGTCACGAAAGATGCTTCGATAAGAGAAGAAGTCCTTCGACTTACTCAAAGGAAATTGGCAATGCCACGATGAATAAGGATCAATGGGAAAATAAGTACAATTACCCATGGAACTAATCACATGAAGTTGGGCTCAAAACTCCAAGGTGTTTTTAACTTATTAATGCATGAATGGGTGAGCAACAAAGTCACCCATGAAACCAAAGAAAAGGCCCAAGGCACAAAAAAGTAGTGAAAGACATGTGCAACACATGTGACCTACCTTTGGCACATGTGCAACGGTTCCCACGCATATGGGAGCCCATTAGCACGCGCAGGAACACTTCCCGTGTAACACCCTGCCCATCACTGCGTTAAAATATTTTTAAAACTCTATTTTTTCGATCCTTTGGTCACCTTAAACTTAATTAATTTATGATGTTTAACATTTCTCATGATTCTGATTTTTATTTATTTTTATTTTTATTAATTTTTATTTTATTTTTAAATTAAAAGAAAAAATTAGAAAAAAATGGGAAACGACAAATTGGGGAAAAATTGCCTGCGTGAGGGCGGTTTACCCGCGCAGGTGCTGGGCATTATGCTCGCGCGCATGCGAGCATAGTGACCGCAGGGCGCGTGCACAGTGCGCACAACCCATCCACATGGCAGCACGTTTGAGATGTGTGCACAGCATGCACGTCCTATCCGCGTGCACAGTGCGGGGTCAGGACCTACGCACACGTTCTGTCATGCGCAGGCGGGCCCTCTATGCATCACCTCGCGCATGGACTAACGTCGCTTAGTGTGCACGCGTTGTTCGTGCAGCAGGCCTATGCGGATAGGCCATGTGCGTCTAGCGCCTGTGCACGCGGTGCCCAGTGCACCTGGGCATAGCAACCTCGGACAGTGCACCATCGCTACCTTAGGTGGCGCGCCACCACCGCTGGTGCAGGAGGTCCTCCCCCATATTTTTCGTGCCAAGAATCTTTTTCTCCTCTCTCTTTACCAGATTTTGCCACTTGTTACGAATCTAATGGTTCTAAAATTCTATAAATCTCCCCTCCCCCTTCCCTTCTTCTCCATACTTCTATTTTTTTTATTTTTTAAAGATTTAGAGAGAGAGAGAGAGAGATAGTAGATTAGTGAGAGAAGAAGAGAAAGAAAGGAAAACAGTGAAGAAGAAATCATCGAAGTTTTGATAAGGAATCTAGTTTTACTTTCGACATCTTAAGGAGAATTTTTAGATAAGAAAATTTAATATGTGAATTATAGACACTTGATGAATTTGTATGTAATAAATATAATATGTAATCCATAATAGTAAAAGTAAAAACAAAAGAAAAAAAAAGTGGAATGAAGTCTGTATGGTTCGAAGTGTATCTGTATTGACATGCATATTGCATCAAGTGTCTTGTTAAACTTTTTATCTCTGAGGGGTATCTTTTTTCCTTGCCCTTCGGGGTATCTGTTTCTCCATCCCCTATTTGGTTAAGAAAGACATAAGAGGACCGCTCCTAGTGGATGACGGGGGCCCTCTAACGAGGGTGGTATCACACTATCTGTAGGGGTCATCTGTCACTAAGTAATGTCATGACTATAGATATCTGTTAGGACTACTATGGTTGGTGCGGCCGTGGTCATAGATCGTACCATGGTTTGGCCGGTTAGAAATGGGCCTGAGCAAATTGCTGTATCTATATTTAATCTGGTCACTCCACTTGAGTAGTTAGAAATTTTTATCTGCCCTCAGAGATGGAAGTTTGTAACGACTTCGTGAAACATGACATGAAAAATTTGTGCATTTCATGATTTGTTTGATTTTCTATATTATTTGGCATGATGTATATATGATCTTCTTGCTAACATACTATTTTCGTATTCAAATAAATGATTTTCATAATGGTAAGATAGGTAAACAAGGAAGTTAAATGTTAAGATCAAATAATAAACTTTTAAAATCTTACGATATTAATTTAATACTATTTTCCTTACTAAGCATGTGGAACTCACCCTTTCCATGCCCCCCTAGATGAGAAAAAAATGAGGAACCGCAGGCAGACCTACCCTTGTAAGTCTATGAGGATCCCGTGGATCTACAAGTCTGAGTGCATGACTGTTCCCGCACTTTGATGAATCCAGTAGCATAGTGAAAGAAGTGGCCCTTATATTTTGTATTTTGTAGCCATTTCTGCCCTCAGTTTATGTATGTATTTGGAACATTATATATATTTGTAAAAGATTTGTTATAGTTTGATTCTGCTACATAAATTTTATCGTGCACTCGTTATTCTAAATTTGTATCTGACTCTCATTTGCCTTAATTAGTACTTGGGATGTCATATCCTGCATGACCATGGCACGTCGAGCATGCAAGACAACTCTGCATCCCCTGCGCATGTGTAAGCGCACTCGCAACTTGTGTGTTACTCCTTGGCCAGCCTGTGTAAACCACCCGACCCTCGACCCGACCGACTCTCCACTTCTTTGAGTCTTTCTTGGATTCCACCTCCTCCTTTTTCACATGTATAAATTAATTTTCCCATGTGTTTTTATATGAAAAATACAAGGGATAATTCCATCATTTTTTAAAATAATTTTTATACTTGTTTTAATGTAAATTCTAGATTGGGATAAAATATTATTTTATTAATTTTCAAGTGTTTGTAACCATTTAGAACTATCCAAGACAAAGCCTATATAAAGGCCTTTAAGCCTATATAAAGGCTTTTGCTCAAAGGTTGTAAACACATTTGAGTTGAGAATAAAATTATAGCTTAGACTTTTTCTTTAATTAGCAGTTTGCTAATTTTTTTTTAGTCTCTTCAAGTTCTTTAAGAGGCAGGAATCTTCAAAAGTCTTATTAAGACAAGAAACGGTGATCAACTTATCGGTATGTGACACCCCGCACCTTTGTGCTTCATGTGGTATTAAGACTCCACTTTATTTGGGCCTTTGGCAATTAAATTTCTGTGATATAATATTTTTTCATTTTATTTTATTTTGGATTTTTGTCCTTTTCCTTAATTTATCAAAATTTACCTTATGACTATTATGTTATTTTATTTCATTTTGTTTTAAAAATTTTAACAATTTCAAATTAAAAGAGAGAAGAAAATAAAGTTTGAGAAAAATTTTCATGGCAAGAGCCCATCCCGCGTGGGGACACTCGCGTGTCGTGCGCCCGCGTTGTGCCCTATCTATGCAAGAATCCCACACGCAGACGCACACGTCAGGCACGCGCAACTCAATGCCCATCAGGCATGAATGGCTTAATGCCCTCTCTGTGCGCACGGATCACACTAGTCGTCCGGGTGAGTGGCGCCTTGAGCCCCGCATTGACTATCACTAATGCCCTACACTACCGTTCGTGCTACTACCGTAGCCTTACACTGCTACCACTGTAGCCTCGTGCCATCGTCGTTGCCTCGAGCCTCATGCCATTGCTGCCTTAAGCCCTGTACTGCTACTGCCACCCCCTTGGGAGCCATGCCTCCCCTTGACCTATTGACATTGATGATGTCATGATGGCATCATCATTTTCTCTCTCCTAACAGATTTGTGACACTTGTCATAAGTTCAAAAGTTTTCTTCCTTTATAAATAGAGACCTCTTCCACCATTCTTCCTCACCATTTTCACCCTCAAAGGTCGAAATTCTAGAGAGAGAAAGTTAGAGATAGAAGGGAGGAAAGTTTAAAGAGAAAAGGGACTAACTTACAAAGAGTCGTCAGTATCGATAAGAGATTCAGTATTTCATTGCACATTCGAAGATACTTTTTTAAAAAAATAAAGAGATGAAGGTTGATTTTATTGCAGGATTGTAGCATGATTTTAAAGAGGTGAATGTTGATTTTATTGCATGATTATGACATGATTTTGAGGGTGTGATGAGTTATTTCTTATAACATTGTTTTAAATGCATGTATTAAAAATTCTTACATTGTTACGAACAAATTGAAATGAAAGTAAAGCAAGAAGGGATTATATGATATTATTGACAGGGCATGATGCAATAAATATGAATTAATCTGTTAGACTATTTTATCTACTTATGTTGTCCCCACCTTCTCTGAAAAGACGTGAGATAACCACTCCCTGTGGATGACAGCGCAAAAGCTCATAGGATATCCTAGGACCATTGTGGCGAAGTACAGTCGTGGTCATAGTCTTTAGGACCAAATTGGTTGGCATGACCATGGTCATAGATTGTGCTATGGTGTGGCGAGCCGCAAATCAGTTATGGTGTGGTGAGCTGTAAATAAGCTATGGTGCAGCGAGCTACAAATCTGCTGTAGTTGAGTAAATCATAAGTTGTCATTAGTGTCACCATGGTGGTAGTTGGGAGTTTGTATTAGCCAATAAATAAAACATTATAACAGGCTTCGCGTGAATTACGGTAAAAGATTTAATAACCATGATTATGTTAATTTGTTTGATTTTCTCTATTAGTATGTTATTTATATCATTACTATTCCTTGATATTTTTAGATTTAATAACCATGTATCATTGCAATGCTAAATGACAGAAAGGTATTTTCCTTAAACATTAATTGTTTCATAAAACTCTTCGTTATGTTGGTTTAATACTGTATACCTTACTAAATTTCATTGAACTCACTCTTTCTATGTTCGGCATTCCCAGATGATGTCAAAGAAGATGTTTGTGATGAGTTGTCTGCCGAATTACCCCTTGAAGTGTGCTTGGATCCTGTGGATCCATAATCACTTATGAGTGCATGTCTTGTTCTACGCTCTAATGAGTCTATTTACATAGTGAAAGAAGTGGCCTTCCTTTTATATCTTTTTGTATTTTGTATTTTGTTGCCACTTCTAGCCTCAGTTGTATATGTAATTGGGAATTCATATATTTTGTAAGGGATTTTATATTTGTAAAAAATTTCTGCTGCATATCTTCTATTTAATGCAATCGTATTTTGTATTGGTATTTGGCACCCTTATGCTATAATTACTATTGGGTATATCACACGATAAGTCCATGGTGTTTTTCTTTCCTTGTTTTTATTTTCCCTAGTTCTTGTGTGTTGTAGATTCAAGCAGAGGGACAGGTATTCTATGCAGTTAAGTTTTGATATTGCATATGTTATGTGGGTTATAAGAGTTGATTCAATGCACCCCATACCCTCCCGCGTCATCTAGTATTAGAGTTTAGACTCCTAAAATACAAAACTATCTTTATTGTTCTTTAGTATTCTTGTTTTCAAATTAACATTCAAAATTTATTTTGATTGTTAATTCGTTTGTATATTACTTTAATCCATTTTATCAATTCATTTTAAGTAATTTTGTGTTTGTTCCATTATTTTAAAAAAATATAGAAAAAATATCTCAATTGCACCTCATAAAGCAGTTGACACATTGTTTGAATTTTGTTTGACAAAAGCAGAATAACCGCTTAATTGGTGACTGGAAGACATTTAAAGAATCAAAGGCAGAGTACCTCACTATAGTACGAGCAAAACTTTTGTTTCAT
>NW_019014651.1:155304-168090 GCF_000150535.2 Carica papaya | reverse complement strand
TACCATACTTTATCTCACAATGTCAAGTCTAGATATACTAAATCTGTACAGGAAGCACTAAGGGTTCTAAATCGAATAAGGTAGTCCTTGAAGAAATAAATACTTTAGAAAATATGACTTGTTTGCCCTTAAGGAAAATTGATTGTCGGGTAAAAGTGGATTTTCAATGTAAAATTCAACTCAGATGGATCCTTAGAATGTTGTAAAGCAAAGTTAATAGCAAGAGGATTTATATAGACCTATGGAGTTGACTATTAAGAGATGTTTGCCCCTATTATCGAATTAAATACTATTCGATTGTATTCTCTGTAGCTATGAATTTAGAGTGGCCATTGTTTCAATTGGATGTTAAAAATGCATTCCTAAAATAGAGAGTTAGAAGAGGAAGTCTATATGGATATGCCACCTGGCTTTGAAAAGAAGTTCATAAGGAAAGTTTATATGTTGAGGAAAATATTATATGGATTAAAATAGTCTTCCCAAACTTGGTTAGAAATATTTATCAAGTTTCTTAAGAAAAGAAGGATATAGTCAAGGACAATCTGATCATACAATATTTGTGAAGAACACTGTTGATGGGAATATGGTTGTCTTGATTGTATACATGGATGATATACTTACCAAGAATGATGATGATGAAATCTGTAGGTTGAAGAAACATCTTGCATTAGAATTTGAGATTAAAGATTTGAGGCCTTTATACTACTTCCTGGTTTTGGAAATTACAAGGTAAAGATGGAAATTTCTATGTCACAAAGAAAGTATGTTCTTGACATATTAGAGGAGACAGACATGAGTGGCTATAGACCAAATGAGGTCACAAAGAAAGTTAGGAGATGCTTCTAATGGAGTTCTAGTTGATAAACATAAATATCAATGTCTTGTAGGAAAATGCATTTATTTGTCTCATACAAGACCTGATAGAGCTTTTACCGCTAGTGGCGTGAGTTACTATATGCAGTCATCTTACAAGAAACATCTGAAAGTTGTGGACAATATTCTTAAGTATCTAAAGAGTACAGTAGGAAGAGGGTTCCTATATAAGAAAAGTAATAAAACGAGTATAGAAATCTTCACCGATACAGACTAGGCAGGTTTAGTTTTAGATAGACGATCAATCTCTAGCTACTGTACGCTCTTATAGGGAAATTTAGTTACTTGGCAAAGTAAGAAACAAAATGAGGTTGCTAGAAGTAGTACAAAAGTTGGGTATAAAGTTATGGAAAATTGAGTTTGTGAGTTATTATGGATTAAAAGAGTTTTTAAAGAACTAAAATTAGATGTAGAAACACATATGAGACTATTTTGTGATAACAAATTAGTTATAAGCAATGTGTATAGCCCAATTCAACATGATCGTATGATGCACATTGAGATTGATGAACATTTAATTAAAAAAGTTAGAAAATGGAGTTATTTATATGTTATTTGTGACTTTTGAGCAACAAACATTTGATGTTTTTACTAAAGGGCATTTTAGACCAAAATTTAAATCCTTCATTAGCAAGTTGGGCATGATCAATATTTATGCACCAAGTTGAGGGGGGTTGTAGAATATATGGAAATAATCAAATAGTTGACTGCATATCTTCATGAATTATTGTTACATATTTCTAGTAGTTATTGTTATTGGTTACATATTTATAACAGTTATTGTTATTGATTATATAATCATTTACTCCTAAAATTAGAAAGATAAAATAGGAATGTAAACCCTATAAAATTAACCCTTTGTACTAGGTGTTTAGATAGGAAAATAAAGAAGAAAAAACCTTCATTTCCTATCTGCGTTCATATATATATATAGATATATGTAACACCCCAAAAACTATTTTTATTTTTGTATTGGAATTTTTTTTTTAGATTTTATTTTATTTTTTTAATAGTTAATTTATTTTGTAATAATTATATGTTTAATTTAATTTAATTTAATTTAATAGAAAAAAATAATAATGATAAAATTGGGTAAAATTATTTTTGGAAATTAATTGAAAATGATTTTGGGAAAAAGTGGTGAAAATTTGGATTCTGGGGGTATTTTTGAAAAAAAAATCGAAAATCAGGGGTCAAAACGCAATTTAGAAAAGATACGCCACGTCAACAGCCATATCAGCAGCCCGGTCAGCAGTCCCAGCCAACTAGGACACGCTGCATGGCAGGAACGCTGAAGCGGGAAGCCACGCGGGACGGGGCATCGTGAGAGATCCGCGTGCGCACGATCGGACGGCCCAGATCCGTTCCCGCGCGCACGGAAAGCCCAAATCAAAAGCGCGCACGAACGACCTAGATCTCACGCGTGCGGACGGTCCAGATTGAATCACGCACGGACGGTCCAAATCGCATCACGATAGACGGCCCAGATTTATTCTTATTTTAATCGCGATCGAACGGTCCAGATTAAATCGTGATGGATAGTTGAGATTAAAAAGGGAAGGTTATAAATAACCTCACCCACACCCAACCCCAAACCCTAGCCTCCAGTACCCTCGCCGGAGAAGACGACCCAACCACCGGAGGAATCGGCCGCCGCCACCCACTGCCGCACCGGAGGATTTTCTGACCGCCAAACGAGGTAAAATTTCTCCCCTTGGCTTGTTTTTCGATGCTGAATCCACCTGTGGCCAACAGAGCCAAACTACCGGCCAATCGGCCGGAAAACACTGTGGCGCCATTGCGGCTTCCCTCAATTTTTGCCTCCGATGAGGCCCTTCCCGGTTCCCGTTCGATGCAATTTTTACACCACTGTGATCACCGTCCTTTTCTCTACAGGTTGACTGGAGCAAAACATCGAATCGCGACTCGTGCCGGAGAAGCCGCCACATTACTATCTTATACTCACTTTCTGTTAAGGAACAAGCAATTACTTATTTTTTTTTTCGATTGCCATGAAACCAAATTCTTTTTAAGTAAAATCACATGACCGCTTATCATTTGGACACCTACCCCAATTCATATCAAAATAGAAATCTCGGGATAATTCATAGGAACATACAAAGGACTAAGATTCTGAAGTACCTTTGATATATCAAAAATGTCCTTCACGACATCCAAATGGTCATATGCACGTGCCTGCATGAATTGATGTAAGCAAATGATAACAAATCCAATATTATGTCTTGTAATACTAAGATATTATAGGAGACCAATTACTTATTAGTATGATTTGGGATCATGAAAAAAAGTCCCACTATTTTTTAATAGAATTAAAACAACATTTAAAGGTCTAAAACATGGTTTAAAATATGTAATTTTAATCATATCAAAAAGATAGTGGAGAATTTTCTTTGAGATAAAAAAAGCTCATAGTTATTGCTTGTATAGTAAGAAATTAGTACAATCTTCTCAAAAATTTAAATACAAACCTATACTGAATTAATTTAGTTAACCGTTGAATAGCTTGAGAAGAATTACCTATATATCCTCAATATAGACACAAAAAAAGTAATCTTCTAAGTATGGAGAATGAATAAGTATGTGTTTGCATTTAGGCCATGTACACCAAGATGTGAGAAAGGTACTAATCTTTTAGAGCTAGGTCTACAGAGTTTCTTTAAGGCCATATGATGCCTTCTTGAGTTTGCAAACATCTCATTAAAATTTAGAATGAATAAACCTTGAGGTTGCTCCATGCATACATCTGAAAGATGGCATTATAAATGTCTATCTACTATATGTCCCATTGCAATGAAACAATTATTGCTAAGACCATTTTGAGAAGAGCAAATATTACTATTAGAAAAAATGTTTTTGAATAATTGAAACCTTCTTTTTCTGTACATCATCTTGCAATGAAGTATGCTTTAAATCTAACCATAGAACTATCATAATGTTTTTGTATTTTCTACATCTATTTATGATACAAAAAATTACACTATAGGGGATAAGGGATAAGCTCCCATTTTAGGTTTTTAATTAACACATTAAATTCCTTACACATGCCATTTCTCTATTCTAGATAGGATTTGGCTTGGGAAAAAGAAACTGGTTCAAGAGGGATATTAATGATGAGATTAGTTTGGCATTTGGCCATAGTACCTGTTCTCAAAATTGTAATATAGGTCCTGGTAGGTAGAGAAGGAGAATTAGAGCCAAGTGGAAGGTTATACTTTGTAAGATCGGCAACTAGTTTAAGGCTAAGACTTTAAGAAGGTGAATGTTGGCAGCAATCTTTTGGGATGGGTGTGATAGGGATAAATTTAAAAGCTATTTTTCACAAGAAGGATGAAGGGATAATGTATTGAGGAGGAAATGGGAGGTGGAGGGCAGTAGAGCAAGATTTTTTAATGAAAAGTTAGTAGAGAGAGACGTACTTAGAGAATTAGGTGTCATTGTCATGGAAGGTATACCTATAGTGGTGAGCTTTAAGCATGTCATAGGAGATCTAAAAGAATCTTAGTAATTTGGGGCTAAATTTTTTCTATTATTTTATTCCCATGAGTTGTGAATATATATAGAGAAGAAATACATCAAATGAATATTTACAATTAATAAGGAAATATTTGCTTATGCCTAAAATCAAGGGAATATCATGATCATGATTATACCTAGAATCTCCAATATTTGCTAACACCTTAGATCAATTAAAAAATCATGCCTATAATCTCCAATACCCCTCCTCCCTCAAGTCGGAGCATGAGGATCCTAAATATTAGATGTATTTGGTTTGAATATTACCACTTTGTATTTCATCACATACAAAGTAACAATTAATTTCAATATGTTTTGTTTGTTGATGAAAAACTGGATTATTAGTTATGTGGAAACCTTTCTAATTATCAGACTATAGACATATAGGTCTTGAATGCATCACACTGAGAGCAGACACCAATCCTTTCAAATACTTTAATTCACAAGCCATGGTTGCCATGGACCCATACAATGAGATACTGTTTGTTGCTTCTTAGTCTTTCAAGGGATTGGCGAACTTCTGAAAAGAACAAAATAACCAATTAAGGGTCATCGTGTTAAAGGACAACTTGCC
Source organism: Carica papaya (assembly GCF_000150535.2). The sequence continues at coordinate 163,109 of NW_019014651.1, read as the reverse complement.
TAATCAAAGTCACAGTAAATGTATATTTTTATATCATAATCAGCTGGAGGACACCTTGACCCATATTTCTTTTTAGATATCAAACAACTTTTAAATATGTTTTCAGTGTTCGTCTTTTGGTTGTTGCATGAACTGTGCAAGTATATGCACACAATACGATAATCTTGGCCGAGTAATTTTCAAGTAAATCAATTGTCCCACCAAACGTTTGTATTGTCTGAGATCATGCAAATCAAGATTCTTAGCAAGTTTTACTTTATGATTTTGTTAAAGAGGAGTGTCAACCAGTTTAGCTCCCAATATACCAATCTTAGAAATAATGTCCAATGCATCTTACGTTGATACCCTCTGATTTTCATGCTACTTCAATCCCTAAGAAATATTTCAGTTTTCCCAGATATTAAATATGAAAACACCTACTCAAATAATCTTTTAAATTTTACACAATCGTTCCATCATTTCTAGATATAGTCAGATCGTCAACATATACAAGAACATTGAGTACAATGATGCCAAACTCTATAACTAAAAAGTGAGTAATTATAACATAACTGCTTAAATCAATAAGTTCTCAGCGCTACTCCTAATTTGACAAACCAACACCTAGGTGTATGCTATAACAATGACTTAGTTAATTCTTTTGGTAAAGTTTGAGTTAAAGATGCTTTAAAAGCTTCCAAATTAAAGTGGAAAACAACTCATCTTTCATTAAAAAAATCAAGGAGAAAATCTGGAAAAAATCTTTAAAAAATCTAGGAAAAAATTGAAGAGAAATCTAGGAGAAAATATAAGAAAAAATCTAAGAGAAAATGAAGGATTTTCTTTCATGAGATGAAGAATAGCGCAATCTTGGCCAAGACTTGTAATAATAGGATTCTTCTTCTCTTGTTGGGAAAAAGACTCTAAATTGATAAGGAATTTTAGTTTCAATCATGTAAATCTTTTGAAACCTGGCCTTACCTGGTAGGATAAGTATTCTTGAATTCTTATGAGATTTACTTGAAGTTGAAAGCCATTCATGATAAAAGTTGTGTTCAGTTATGGAAGAATGAATAATCAAGTATCCAAAATCTTTAGGACTCTTATTATTTATATAATTAATGTGTCTTAAAAAAGATGAGTGTCCAGTTATGGCTCTCCCAACAAGCGTAGACGACTCCATCATATGAAATACTCGAGAATCCATGATTTGAAGGACTTTTTTAACCATTTGCTTACAATTATCTCTATCATGGGAACTTATTATGAGTTGCCTTCCCTTTCTCGCACCGTCCCCCTTCTTTAAAATGATTTTTTCTCGAATTGAGGCATTCTCATGTAGTGTTTTAGCCGAATCTTCCTCTTGCAAGAAAGAAACAACAGCACTAAAAAAAGGAATGGGCCACCTCCTCTTGAATAGAGCTCTTGACTCTTGATGAAGTATGAGATCTTTTCTTACTTCCACCCAATTAAGCACTTTAAGTATTCTTCAAAACTCTTCCATATAAAGCTTTATTTTGGTTAGTTCATTAAGTAAAGACATTGTAAGAAACATGTAAGAAAGGTTAGAAAATAACACTCCTTCACGTGTTTCACTCTTGTGTTTCACTAATTCTCTCTATCTTCTTACCTCAAGTTGAGCGTTGAAATTGAGTTCTCTTGAATCAAGGTACTCAAGGTTGTTTAAAGACACTTCAAAAAATCTAGGGTAAGAAAATTATAGATGTATTCTAGATGTGAGCACAGCTAAGCCACAAGAAAACTTGAAAGTACAAGTGGAATTCCAAGAGGTGGAGGGAAGAAAGAGTCTCACTCATGCAAGATATCTCTTCCCCATGAAGAGTTCATGCCCAAAATAGATTCTTATTTTGATTTTCATAAAGAATTTCATGTTAAGGGGAAACATATTTTCAACTAAGAAAAATAGTCTAGAAAAGAACCAAAAATGCATCCTAGAAAAAAAAAAGAACTCCCAGGAAGAGTTCTAGAGGGGAAAAAATTCCTACCTGCACAAGAATCCTACTCGAGGGAGAATTCTCACATCTCTTCCTTTTGGTGACCGACTTAAAGGTGAATTGGGATTCATTGTTAATAGAGTTACAACTAAATTAATGAACTACATGCATAGGAATTCTACTTCAAAGGGAATGACAAATCATCGAGCAAAAAAGTAAGAAAAATTCATGGTGAATTCAACCAAAAGATTCCTAGCGAATTCCCATCCTTAATTTTCTCATGGATAATGTTGGATTATTTCCTATATTTTTTTCTTAGATTTTCTTCTAGATTTTCTCTTGGATAATTTCCTATATTTTTTTCCTAGATTTTCTCTTAGATTTTCTCTTGGATTTTTTTCTAGATTTTTTTCTAGATTTTTTCTTTGATTTTCTCCTCAATTTTCTTATGGAAGAGGAGCTATTTTTAACTTCAACATGGAGACTTTTAAAGAATCTTTAAATTCAACTTCTACCATAATAATTAACTAAAATATTGAAGACCAAATCCAAGTCAAATAAAGAATGGAGAATTCGGCCACAACACTCTTTCATCTCAAGAACTGAGAGTTTATGTTTTAATTAAGTTGTTTATTTTAATTATTATTTTAATGTTTTTCTAGAATAAGATAATTAAGGAATTTGATTAGGATTCTAGTTTTTGAGTTTTATTCAAATATGTAAGATGAATGCCTATATAACAGCCACCACTCTTACGTGTAATTAATCCTTCAATTAAGTCAAATTAATAAAATTAAAGTTTGTTTTACCTTACGTTATTGTGATTACTCTTTGAGAGGGTTCTTCAACCATCTTGTTGAGTGGAAGGATGATTCAACTTATCAAGGTAATCGCTTATAACATTTTATCTGTTTCTTTACTAATTGATTTCTAACTTATCAAATTCATTCTTGTGGCATTTTTAATCAATTCAAACTATCCCAATTACCTTAATTCATAATTCTAGGTGACTTATCGAGTTAGTAGGGAGGATTTGTTGAGAGTATTAGGATTTTGATTACTAATATTATATGTTATGTTTTTTATCGCACTAGTAGATCTTGGGTTCCACATCGATTTAATAAAGAAAATGAAGTTTTACTATCCAGAGAAAGGAGAGTTAAGGAGTAACTTCTACAAAGATGGCTCATGCACGTCAAACTTCATTGATCTACAGGGATTGCTCATGCACTTGAGCAAAATATGAATGTACAAGGAAGGCTTATGGATTTACATAGATGGCTTGTGCACGTCAAAAGATATGTATTTTGAGCCAAATCTTGAAAAATCATCTTAGAGACTTCTTAAGATCTTATTATAAATCTCTTCTTTGTGAAAAGAAAATTGACACATTTCCTTCCATATTCTTGAGTATTTGAGAGAAACATTTGAGTTAGTGAAACTAAACATCTCAAAGAAGTATTTTACTTGTAAGAATATGTGTAGAAAACTTCGTGGGAATTAAGTGTCTGAGAGAAACACTTGAGTGGTAAAATTTTCCACCAAGATAAATAAACATTTATAATTTGTAAAGATAGATACCTTAAACTAGTATTTGTATGTGACAAGGAAAGCTAAGTATATGAAAAACAAACATTTGACGAGATACTGAAGTACTAATTACTTGACTTGAAGAGAGGACCTAGGTGCACGTGAGTGGTCGAACCTCTATAAAAATCAAGGTTTTTGAACTCGGCAATGAGGTTATGAAAGTGATAAGCTCTGACATTCACTTTTGAAAACTTTATAGTACTCACAAGGTTGAGACATGGAGGCTCGAAATGAAGTAAATCGAAATGGCTACATCTATTTTCAAGAATGTTCCTGTTATATGAAAATCAAACCAAATATGGGACATCTAAGACAACTCTTATGAGTTGTTTGCAACGATCAATGAGGAAATTTTTAATTTTAGAACTAAAAAAATTGATGTACTTCAAATTATGATAGTCCTCAAGTGAAATGTATCCCATCTTATGACTATTACTAATAACCTTTGAAAATATTTCATCGGATATGTAAACTTTGGTTAGGATAAGTTCTTTCAGACAATGAAAGTTATAACAACACAAGTAAGAAACAAGAAAGCTTCTAACATTACCCATGTTAGATGTGTTCCCCAAAGAAAAAAACCTTTTGGAGGTGTAAGCATGTTTGTTATGCAGTACCAAAATCGTTAGCTGCAAAATTAAGTCCATGACTCTTATTTTTACCTCTCAGGAAGGCTAAAGTGACAACTAGTTTTCGGAGAGACCGAACCTCTTTGTCACTTTGGTAGTTTAACACGGACGAAATCCAAAGATCTTGAGGGTTTCAAGCTTTATCCTCCATGGTGTCAGCCCACAAAAATCTCAATAGCAGTATAGCCAAAATTGAGTCACTTCCACTAATCTCACTCTCAGAAATTTAAGTTATAGGGAAATCATATCAATGTTAGAGACTCAAGGGTTTGGAAATGGACTGTGTTTGGTGGGGGAATAAGGGAAGAAAACCATCTATCCCTTTTGCACATTTTTGCCCCCATAGATTTTCATAGTGGAGAATGAATCCTAGTTGTTAATCTTTCTTATGTCTCACACTACTCATGTTGTTGTAGGAGTTACTTTTGGTATACAACTCACTGTTTTCCTTTTTAAATTAAAAAAAATTAGACACTAAAAAGAAGAGAAAACAAAACTCTAACTCAAAATTGGAGTTTCGAGAAAAGGGGGAAAAAACTAATACCAAAAGTAAAGAAAAATAGTTTTTTAGATATTTAATTTCAGAAAAAAGAATTTTTGAATAAATTTATAGTGTTAAAAAAGGATTAAACAAAATAATATGTGTATAAAAAATAATTTTTATGGTAGCTTGTAATAAAATAAACCTTATGAAACGTTTGAGGGGGTAAAGAAAGCTTATCGCACCTTTTTTTTGTCATTTTCCTAAAACCTTAACCGTTTTCTTTTTATTTTCTGTTCCCTATTTTTCATTTTCCCTCTCATTTTCTCTTTCTTTTCAAGTACAGTCCACTAATTTTTTCTTTTGAATTTTATATTTTGCTTTACATGGGATATAATATACTAAAACATAATAATTAAGTATAAAATAAGTATTTTTTTCTAGGTCTAAAATGACCATTATGATCCCGGTCAATTTCCTTAACAATTAAAAAACTTTGCATCAAATATATATGGTAACCAATATTAATTTATGGAAAAAGTTAATGATGTATATAATTTGAATTGGCGAGATATTTATATATCATATGTGAGTTCACTTTTTACTCTCCCCTAAAAAGGTAAACAAAAAAAGATCTAGAAGAAAACACTATTTGGATTTACACATAGAAATCAATTTTTATAATCAATTTTACAGCACCACCAATATATATATATATGAGGAGAAGAGAGCCGCACAAAATAAGCTAAATACAAATAGCTAGAGACATATGTACACGTAGGAACAAGAAGCAAATAATTTGATCATTCATAACAAAATTTTTGTACATTGAGCAAAAGATTTAAGATATACATAAACACATATATAATTATATCTACGTCGATATAATAAGTTACTCAACTTAGATAAATGGTCACATACAAATTTTGTTATGATAAATATTTTAGTATCTATATATGGTGTGATATTACACACTAAAGCAGTTATATTTATATTTAATCATAAAAATTTTAAACTAAAAGAATTGAAGAAAAAGTTTAGAATCATCTAAGAAGAGAAAAAAAAGGAATAAGCTCGACTTTACATGTCTATGCTCCTGAAATTTCACGAACTATCTTGATTTGAGTATTTTAAGTATCATATAAGAGTATACATTATATGAGATGATATTAAAATCAGAAATCTAGTATCCTAATTATAAGATTGACCAAGCGATAGTGACTAAATACTAGTCTTACAATTGTGTTATGGATCTTGCTTGATATATTATGATTTAGCCCTTTTATTAGTTTTTCATTTTTATTATTCTGTACCCTATTCAATTCTACAATCTAAATGCATGAAAATAAACTTGCATTATTTTTTTTAAATAGTTTTATGTTTTTTTTTATCTTATGATTCTATACTAATTTCATGCTCATTAGTTTTAAATTATGAAAACTAAAATTTTCACTATCTTAAAAAAAAAAGGTTTTTTTTTTATTACATGGAAGACTCACCTCTCTCCAAAATGCAAACGCTAAAGCTAAAGTAGGAAACCTTTTACAACCTATGTATTTCAAGACTATCTAAAATGCAAAAAAAATAATTAAATCCTTCAATGATAATTAAGGATTGATGCCCCAAATTTCATTTACATAGTTTTGTTGTAAATTTTATAATATATATAGCACAAAAGGAAAATTAACTTAATCAAATAGTTTATGTTATAGCTAATATACCATGTATATACATAATATAATTGACACATCTACTACATATTTACATATTTACTAAAAAAGTAAAAGAAATATGTTATCTATGTGTTTTGATAATTTTTAATTTTCATGTTTATTTTGATGAAAATTTTCTATATTAAAAGACAATAACACACTATTTGAAATAAATCTATGTAGAATTTTGGCTCATATGAAATATTTATAGATGCCATTATTAAAAAAAAGGTTATCATTTATAATATGTGCATCAAGATTCATGTTGTTTTTGGTTTTCTGTGGTGTCACCTATTATTGTTGGGTGCTCCTACGTTTCCTGGTGCGTTTGTTCATCTCTTTTTTTCTTCTATTGTTGTATTATTTTTTGATGAGTTAATGTTTTTTTGTTTTTTTTTATGTTTGTGTTTTGTGTTGTACGGTTTTGATATTCTTTAGTCACATCCTTTGTGTCTTTCCATTAGTTTGGATTGAGGGAGATGTCTACCATTCATATTTTTGTAATTTATTTTTAGTGATCTTCAAATTATTTCTTATATTTCAACAAAGAAAAATGTGCATGTACATGATTTGGCATTCTATGTATCCTTTAAGAGTATCCATTAATGATGTTGAACTTGTTCATCTTTTATCAATTAAGCTAGTCTTTTTCTTTATACTTAATTGATTAAGTAATTTTGTCTCAGTCTAAGTTTTTAAGTAATCACTTTAGCATATTATATAAGATAATATTAGAATAAGAAATCTAGCACTCTAATTACAAGGTTGGTCATGTGATAGTGACTTAAAAATAGTCTTTCAATCGCGTTATGTATATTGTTTGTTGTATGATCTGTTTTGGTTCACTTATTGTTTTCATCTTTACTACTTATACTCCATGTAATTTTGTAATCTAAATGCACAAAAATAAATTTGTATTATTTTCTTTAAATAGTTCTGTGATGTCTTTCTCTTCTGATTTTATACTATCTTTTTGCTCATTAATATTAGATTATAATAAATAAAATTTTTATTATCTTCAAAAAAAGCCATTATTTTTACTTAGAAGACTCGTCCCTCTCTGAGACTCAAACGCTATAGTTGAAGTAGAAAACATTTAAATTCTATCAACCTATGTATTCTACAATGCAAAAACAAACAAACCAAGCTCTCGTTTGACTCTTAAAAAAAAAACATACATTAGGAACCACTATTCCAATCATATTCTTCTAAGGATCGATACTCCAATTTCACTTACATATTTTTTTTCTAAATTTTATAAATATATAAGCAGCAAATGAAAAATTAACTTAATTAAATATTTCATGCGATAGCTACTATTCCATGCATATATGTAATACTATTGATGTACGTACTACATATATACATATAAAAAAAAGTAAAGGAATATGTTATTTACACTTTTTACTAATTTATTTAATTTTTTGTGTGTATTTTGATGAATAATTTCTATAATTAT